>MJUU01007864.1:112257-152145 GCA_002080025.1 Modiolus philippinarum
AATTTATCGAGAACTTCCAATGAATTTTTTACACTCCAAAAATGATTGATACCACTGTTTTCATATATTTTGTTACAGAAATTTATAACCAGGTTTTTAATAGCAGTCAAGGTATTAGTGAGTGTAATAGAAACTTTAGTAGTAGAACAGTGACTAGATGACAAAATGAATCTAGATTTATATGGCGTTTTGTGGAGTTTAGGAACCCAGTACATGGTTGGAACTGTTTTACTATCAGGTTTAGCCTGTAAAGATTGAGCTGTTAGAAAATGTATGTTTGTAATTTCATTTTCCGTTAATTGGGTTAATTCAAAAGTATTTGAACTGGTAATTTCTTTTTGGAGTACTTCTATATAATGTTTACGACAAACTATAATGATGTTATTAGCAGCCTTATCAGCTGGGACAAAAACGAATTCCTTGCCAAATTCTTTAAGTTTCTTTTGGATGCGAGAAACGGACTAAACCTAGTTTTTCTATACTTAAATTCAACTTAAGTTACTACATTCGCATTAACGCTATTTGGAATGAGTTTAGCTAGTTTTTGTTACTCCCGCGCTGTTACCGCAAGTTAAAACACAGAAACGTATTAACAAATTATTGTAGTGAAAAACGCTTCTTAAGTACTTAAGGCAAGCGCGAACCACAAAAAAATGGAAGAAACTCAATTTCAGTTCCTAAAACTTAGCTTTTTCCTCCTTCAATTCAAGTAACTTGATGTGATTTAATCTCAATTTAAATTCAACTTAAGTTACTACATTCGCATTAACGCTATTTGGAATGAGTTTATCTAGTTTTTGTTACTACCACGCTGCTACCTCAAGTTAAAACACAGAAAACGTGTTAACAAATTATTTTAATGAAAAACGCTACTTAAGTACTTAAGGCAAGCGCGAACAACAAAAAATTGAAAGAAACTCAATTTCAGATCCCAAAACTTAGCTTTTCCCCTCATTCAATTCAATTTAAGTAACTTAATGTGATTTAAACTTAATTTATGTTGTTCGGGTGCACTTAATGATAGCTACATTGTCATTAGCTTTATTAAGTCTACCAAACGAAGTATGGGGAGACTTATTGTTTTGATTCTTTTCTTACTATTTTTCTTGTTCTTTTTCTCTTTCCGCCAAAAAGTTTTCCGACCATTTTCTCAAACACCAATAGTCGGATCTGGAACAAACTTCACAGGATGATAGACGCTTATTCAAAAAGATGCAATTGGATATTGCAATTTTCAAAATGGCACCGGTTGCCAAGGAAACGACAAAGATAAAAGTGCTAGGGTTGGATGAGAATTTACAGGAAATTTGCTTCGGACATGGGGAATAGGTTTCTGGTCTCCACGATTTTAAAGTAACACCCGTTGCAACGGACTTTGCAAATAATGCGGAAAATAAAAGTGCTCCAAATTTAATGAAACTTTACAGGAAGGTTGCTTAGGACATGAGGAATAGGTTTCCGGTCTCCCAAGACTTAAAAATGGTACTTATTGCCATGGAATTGAAGAAAAAAAAACGGAAAAATGAAAATGGTCAGAATTCGATGAAACTTTATAGAAAGGTTAAATTGGGAAAATGGTTTCTGGTCTCCAAGACGACCGTTGCCATGGAAACGGAAAAAAGGCTGGAAATTCAAAGTTCTCATAATTGAACAAAAGTCAATGGACATGTTGCATAGGTTGTGTGGAAGTGATTTGTAGCCCCGATTTCTGATTTGGGAGTCCGTTCGGGAGACTTTTGTATCAGCATCCTGTTACAGTTATAATTTTTAATTTGTTTTTTCACCTTAACAGCAATAATCTTATTTAAAGTGTTTAATGAATTTAAAAAGCGTTAATTCGAATTTCGTAACATAAATTGAATTTAAGTACAGAAAAACTGAAATTTACTCACTTAAGTTGATCTTCTCTAGTGTTGTGGTTCGCATTTTCTATACATATATAGAAACTATATGCGCAGTAACTTCAGTTTTTCATTATTTATAAACCGCCTATACGGAAAGTTTTTCAAACCAAATTCAACACATGAACATCATACTTTACAAATTGCTGACAAAATTCTGTCAACACTTATTATAACCGTTGTGTCTTTGCTTAAATCATGATGGGTGTAGTATGAGCATAATATAAATACCGAAGTTCCATAAGAAATGGTAAATTTTGTTACGCTGTACACGTGTTTCAAGGAGTAACCTCTCATCAGCAGTATTAAAACAAAACAATATGGAAAACCATTACCGAAAAGTAGTCAAAAATGGAGTACTGATTACAAAAAATATCGAAATAGGATACAAAATCCGATATGAAGGACATTCATCGAGAACTATACGTGGAATGAAGCCTCATTTTTTAATGGGTTTGAATTTTAAATAAAAACAATATAAAACGCAAGGTACTTTTTTCGTGTCAGACAAGTCTGACAATTGGGCCGATGAATACACTCGGAGACATCTGGTCTACCAGCAGTGGCATCGGCCCAATGTTTTCAACATACAATGAACATCCAAGTTGCACAATAAACGATTAATTTTGTTGTGCTGTACACGTGTTTCCAGGAGTGACACAGTATTTTTGAATGTGTGTGTTTTTTTACAATGGCCTTATCATAAAATCTTCAAAATTCATAAATTACTTATCTAATTTATTTGCTTGTTTTATTTAGTTTTTTATTCCTTTCAAAAGTGATTATCTGCAGAAAAACAAATGTTCTGCTGTATTGGAATTTTGTTTGATTTACCATTAGACACTGTCGCGATAGAAAGGGACGTTTCGCGCACCATAAAGCCAGTTTTGCCCACCATTTCTTTTGAAATGCCTTTAATTTTTACAGTGATCTCCCCCTGATTTTTGTTGTTTTTTTGTGTCATTGTTTTTGTTTATTTGTATGTTTATACTACTATAGGGAAACGGGACAGAGAAAGGGGAGGTTTGGGTACCTATAAACAGCTTTAACCCTACTGATGGCTTTTGCTAGTCTCAGTACCAAGTCCGGCTGTCCCGAGTTCCTATCGTTGTTTATGTTTGTCTTTTGTATTTTTATTGTGGGTTTTTTTGTGCAATTCCTATTTACTTTCTGGCATGTGGCTATGTTTTTCGGCCATTGTAGGTGTTTCCTGTTATCTTTTTTATTCATAAAAGTCACAATACATATATATATTATAGTCAGCGCCTCATAAGCATCATTAATGCCAAGTTCTATTCAAATCCATTCAGTGGTTTTCAAGGTTAATTCATCAACTGCTCACTAAAGGTTTTATTTACTAATATTTTTAACATTAAGCAGTCTATGAAGCTGATAAACTACTTCAACATTCATGTCAGCAGAGGTCATAGTGATTAGACACTAAAATCCCTGTAATATACACAATATGTTTATATAGGAAAATCATTATCACATGAAATAAGGTAAAGATTAAGAAAAGATTTTTGCAAAAAATTGCAGAAATTTGCACAAAAACACTGTTCTTTCTCTTAATTATTGAAGAAATAATTTTTAAATCAAGTGATAGTAGGGAATTTCTCTAAAGCTTAAAAGAGAAAAGTTAACCAAAGAAGATTTGAACACAGAATTTAAAGGGAAATAACCCATAACCATATGGCATTGAAAAAAAAATGGTGAAAACCGGCCAATAAGTCATACATTGGCCTTTGGATTTTCTTAAAAATTTCAGAGTATGTAGATCTTGATATACTGAACATTTTTTTAATTTACACTTCACCTCTATCTGTTACAGCTTTTGAAATAAAAAATTAAAAAATCCGCAAATTTTGAAAAATTTACGGAAAAAGGGCTACAACTCTCAGACAGGTTTTCCGATTTTCTTCAAAATTGCAGAGCAGATAGATCTCGGCATTCTGAACAATTTTACTCCTGTCAGATTTTTCATATCTGCAACGGTTTTAAAGTTATTTGCCAAAAACAGCAATTTACCCCTATGTTCTATTTTTAGTAACAGCAGCCATGTTGTTTAGTTTTCAGACTACTCGGATACAATTTTGAAAGTACATACCCTGGTGATGATCCAGGCTAAGTTTGGTTTAAATTGGCCCAGTAGTTTCAGAGGAGAAGATTTTTTAAAAAAGTTTACGACGGACGACGGACGGACGGACGCACGACGGACGGACGGACGACGGACGCCAAGTGATGGCAAAAGCTCCCCCTGGCATAGCCAGGTGAGCTAATAAAACGGATGCAAGCACAATATCTTGTCGATATCACCTATTACGTAAAGAATGTAAGTTATGTCCCAGCGTTTCTGGACTTAATCAATTTCTGGAAATTTTAACAACATTTCCATAAAAACGATGATTAGATATGCCCTTAGTAATAAGCTGTTTGCGATACATACTCCGGCAAACGAATATCGCAGCAAGAACGAGGAAAGGGTAAATTCTAAATCATAAATCCAAAATCACAGCAATTCACAGCAACACGAATTGAGACAGTATGACAAAAACAAAAATGAACAAGAATGACACAAAACTAAAGCACTAGCAGTGTGAACCCCTATAAAAACTGAGGTATCATCAGGTGCTCCGGAAGGGTTAGCATGATTTGCTCAACGCATGGCACCCGTCACACACCGAGTAACACCAAATTTATCAAATATAACGTAGAAATCAAATGTTCATATCTATTATAAAAATGCATAGTCGTACCACTTGAGAAATATACACCCCGTAGGATGGCGCTTTAGGAATGTCGCCGTCAAGAAAAGGGAAATTAGTAATAATGAAATCAAAATCCGGGTTTTTGAATTGATCGTAGTTTATTCAAAACTTCAATAGAATTTTTTACACTCTAAAAGTAATTTACACTAGAGTTTTGTTAAGATTTTTTCACAGTATTTGATAACCAAATCCTTTATACAAGTAAGTGAACTAGTTAAATGGATGGATAAATTATTTTCAGAACACTTACAGGATGTTTATGTATGGTTGCTATGTAGAATTTTAAAAAATGGTCTTTTGGACTTTCGGGAAATTTACAAAATTGGAATCAAATATTTCTGAAATCTCATCAATGAAAATGCTTGTCCTAATCGAAGCAAACAATCTAAGTATGGTTGCTATGTAGAATTACGATAAAATACTGGTCTTTGATGATTTACGAAAGGATATGGAGTAAATGAATATGAGACCATAACACACACATGTTAACTCTAACTCTATGAGACTTTCGGGAAATTTACCAAGATTGGAATCAAAATATCTTTGGAATCCAATTGATGAAAATGTTTGTCCTTAAATACACAAACAATTTAAGTGCGGTTGATAGGTATAATTCCAAAAAAAATAATAACTGGTCTTTGAGACTTTCAGGAAATGTACCAAAATCGAAACCACATATCTAAGACTCAAATCTGTGTCCTGTCGCAAATATGTGTCCGTCTGCAAATCTGTTTCCAAAACTGACGTCACAGACATCAAAAATCTATGACTGTCCCATTCCAAGATAATTTGTGTCCCCTGCTCCCGCCAATCTGTGTCCATTTAAAAAAATCATGTCCTTAATCCTTCATCAGCTTAAATACTAATAGTACATACTAGCATACAGTAGTAAACATCATATATCCACCCCTATTAAGCTGGATAATGTTTAGGTAAAGGTAATGTTCAAATATCAAAAACCGTACTTAAAACATTATCCTGAACCGGGACGAAACGTTATTAAATTTTACTTAAAACAAGAGATTTGTTTACATTCTTCTCAACCGGACTAAACATTATCCAACCGGACTAAACCAATTAAACGCGAACTCTCCTTACCAAAACTGTTCGCCGAGAACTCAGCTTAATAGGGGTGATATCTAACAAAGTGATGGGATTATGGAGCAAGACGGGTTTCATTAACAGACCAACTTTTTTTTACATTCCCCCAAACAGTTAACAGTAAATTTAAATTCATGATAACAGCCACAAAACAAGTAACACATTTTTTTTAAATAATTTACACCAAACAGCGCCTATTCCTTCTTAAACGGTTAACAAAAAGTTAACATTTAACAGTATGGTATAAAAACAGTTAGTAACTGATTTAATTCTCCCTAAATATTTCACAACCAGCTGAATATGTCCAAAACACATTAACAGAAAGGTCTTGCCACCTTTCATGGCTTCGTTCTTAGCTGTCCGACGCAATGCAAGATCTAGATTCTTAAGTCCATGTGCTAACCATTAGAATATGTTCGAGTTTGATATTTAAATATCATTTATTGATTTTACCACGGGATTTCCACTAGGTTTCCCATAATTTAATAGTTCACATAATTTTCGATTTAGAGGTAATTCATATAAATTTATTTGAAAAATTTATATGCTGTACTCATTCTATGCACCTGATGTCACTCTCAGTTTCACTGGAGTTCACACTGTGAGTGCCTTTGTTCTGAATGTTGTGGTTTCTGGTTCTGTGCTTTGTGTCTGTCTGGTGTCATTGTTTTTGTGTCTAACGTCATTGTTTTCTGTGTTCTCGTTTTTGCCCTGTCTTTGGACTTCGATTTTTGTGAATTTCACCCCTTTGTTCCTTCGGTATTCTACTGCCGTTGTTTCTATGGTATTCAGTGGTAATTTAGTTTTTGGTATAAATTAAATGGAAAGAAGCAATTCGAATTTTTAGAAACTAATTCGCAGAATTATCCCGGGATAAAATGTGGGTTTTTTTCGGAGCATTTTATGGGTTCCAGAAAAATTCACTTGAAATTGATTTCACAAACCGAAAAAAAAGTCAAGGGATTTTCATTGCCCCGTAAAGTAGTTGATAACTAAGAAATCAAAGTAAAAATCGTTAGTCACCGTTGAAGCAAGAGAAATAAAGAGCGAAACGTTATTTTCTCTTTGATATTTTAACATTGTAAATGGTTAAGAAGTTTCTTTTAATTTTGATATTTTTGATTTAACCTAAATGATATAAAAATGGAAGAATACTTTCACGAATACGTCTTGAAAAGGACATAGATTTGAGGTCTTCCAAACGGACATAGATTTGCCTATGGTGACGTCAGGGAATGTACTTTAAAAACTTGTGTATTGTGACGTGAATATTGGACACAGATTAGCGAAAGGACACAGATTTGCGACAGGACACAGATTTGAGTCCTACATATACTTTAAAATCTAATTGATGAAAATGTTTGTCCTAAGGGAAACAAACAATTTAAGTTGGATTGATGGGTAGAATTGTAGAAAAATAAGTCCTCCTAGAGATTTTAAGTAAGTTTGTCAAAATTGGAACCACCTTTCAAAAATTTTCAGAATTCAGAATTATACAAATCATTGGCCAGCAACAGAAACACAGATTTACTGTTATCTCCCGTTTTTTGCTCTTTTAAAAAGGCTACAGGTACATGCATACTATTCCAGGACAAATAGAGACATATAACAGTAGAATCTTTTCGTACTAGCATTCGAAGCCTATTACAAAGCACATCACATCGATAGTCAATTCCCAAATATTTTGCAAACTTTATGACATTTCAATAGAGAAAATTCCGTTTTTTTATATTCTTTGCATTTACTCTCGTTTTGGCCGTGTCTTTGGACTTTGATTTTTGTAAATTTCACTCCTTTGTTCCTTCGGTATTCTACTGCTGTTGTTGCATTTACTGGTGAATAATTAAAGGGCTATATGGTAACTGTACAAAAACAAAATGATAAGACTAACCCAATTTATAAATACACTATAAAGCAATGCAATGAAACAAAAATTGTACTGTATTGTTGTTTTTCATTTTGACGCATTCATGTTATGCCGATAAAAATAAATGTATCCTGCTTGTCAATGTCAAGTATGGATCTGGTTAGCAGGGATTGTCAATTTATCTACAATATTTAACAACAAAATATTTATGAATGACTGATATTATCATTATTCTCTATTTTGATTTGATTTCCATGATGAATTTAAAGTCATTAAAATCATTTTCATCTCTTGGCTTACACCTGCGTCCTATTAAAAGACATTTGTACTTTTTTGCTAGAGAATAAGGGCAATAAGCTTTGATAATCAGTTGTGCTTCAGGTGGATAAAAACAGCAAAGGTAGGAGCGTAGGTATTATTTTTTTATTGGAAAAAATTAATCGTAAACACGCATATTTGCCTGAAAGATGTAAGTACTTCATAAAGACCGATAAACGAATCATTCTTACGATTCTTTTGAATTTACAAGATTTGTGAAAGGTACACCAATTCTCTCAAAGGATGGGTTGCAATAAGGCCGTCATCTGGCCCAACTGATACATAATATGTTCCACTTTAACATAAAATATATGTTATTTAAGATTGTGCAACAAAATATCAAAACACACATGTGTAAATCACGTGATTACGTGATTTTACTAGGATTTATGTCAAAAGAATAAATAAAATATGAAAAGAATAAAGATTGGCATGCTGGCAATACAATAATGAACATAATTTTGATATTAAAATATTGTGCATATAGTTCTAGTCTATCCATGATATATTCCTTTCATAACTAAATTTCTTTTTAAGAGAAACAAGAGTAAAGCTTTCAATGTGACAGCAAACCGGGTTTTCTTTTACATGGAGAGTATATCTTTATCAGAGGTCAATCCTGAATATCGAAATGAACACTTTTTTACAAACAGCAATGTTTAAACTCCCTTTGAAGTGCCATATTTTTTTTAAAGTTAATAGGAAACTGTTGGAGATGACATCCTGCTCTGCACAAATGGGGTACTCTGTTTTCAGATATGTGACATAGTAAGTTCAACAACTGATAATTTGGGCATAAATGATCAGAAATCAAAATCAACGTAACATGCACACTTTTGATATACGTACAAATGATCTGCAAAATATAAACCTTCTATTTCAAAATCTGTAGGAGATTTGCTCTGGACAAAAGGGTTACACTACAGGCAGATATTTGACGTAAATGACCAAGTTCAATAACTGGAAATTTTGGCATAAATTATCAGAAATCAAAATCAAAGTAACATGCACATCTTTGATATATGTAAAAGTTATCTGCAAAATATAAACCTTCTATCTCGAAATCTGTGAAGATTTGCTCTGGACAAAAGGGGTACCCTACAAGCAGATATTTGACGTAAAATGACTAGGTTAAACAACTGGTAATTTTTGGCATAAATTATCAGAAATCAAAATCAAACTAACATACACACCTTTGATATATATACGAATGATCTGCAAAATATGAAGCTTCTTTCTCAAAATATGTAGAAGATTTGCGCCGGACAAAAGGGGAACCATCTAGGCAGATATTTGATGACAATGACTAAGTTCAACAACTGGTAATTTTTGCATAAATTATTAGAAATCATGCACATCTTTGATATATGTACAAAATTACAAAATACCGAGTCACTGTTAATTTATTTTCTGCATATGCGCATTTCGACAACTTATGTCTCATCAGTGCAGATAAAACCAAAACATTCGGAAGTCCCTTAACAGAAAAACGTGTAAAACCTGATAGAGAACAAATAAACAAAATGATGTAGATAGAAAATCCAAAATTCTCCTAAGGACATAGCTATGCATGAGGGAGATACTCCTTACTTTTTAACAAAATTTTGTAAAATTTAGATATTGCAAATTTCAATCAAATAAGTTTTCGGGTAAGCACCAAGGTACTGACTACTGGGTTGGTGAATACCCTTTGGGATTAACAGTCCACCAGCAGAGGCATCGGCCCAGTGATATCAAATAACAAAATACCGAAGTCACTGTTAATTTATTTTCTGCATATGCGCATTTCGACAACTTTTGTCTCATCAGTGCAGATCAAACCAAACAAAGCCAGTAGAATTCCGAAGGAACAAGGGAAGTGAAGACCACAAAAATCGAAATCCAAAGACATGGCAAAAACGGCAACAGAGATAAACAAAGACAAAACAAGGACGTGAGACGGCTACAATGCAAGGAAATAAAAAGACGACATTCAAAACTAGGGCTCTCATAGTGTGAACTCCCATGAAAACCGGGAGTGACATCAGGTGCTCCGGAAGGGTAAGCATGTCCTGCATGTCCAAAACATTTGGAAGTCCATTAACCGAATAACGTGTAAAAGCTGATAGAGGACAAAAAACTAAAATGATCTAGACAAGTTTCATATGTTTACAGTTATGGGTTTTCTACACTATATACAATCCTTCTGCATAATTTGATTAAATCCATATTTGGACGTGTACTTTATTCCGTAACAGAAGGTATTTTAATTTCGGCTTAAATATTCAAGGGTAGTTCATGTATTCCGGAAAGATTAGTTGTCGTAAAATAAAGACACTGTTACACCGGTCTTATAGGTTTGAAAACAGATAGTTTAAAAATGCTTGATATATTCTTGATACATGTTGTGAAAGCGGATAAAAGAGAAAATATGATAATACAACATATCTTATTATATCCATGATGTCGGATCTCAAGCTTACAGCCGAGACATGAGCGCAAAAGGTTTTTAATCTTCTTTGAAGCTGCAGTTGATTGTTCGGAAATCAGCAAAATATTCGTATTTTTTTTCTGTGGAATACATAATTATACAGTATATAAATGAATAATAATTTTGCGTTTGTTTAGTTCATATTAGTTTGGTTTTACTTTTCAAAAACACCTTCTTTTTAGACTATAATGCAAACACAGTGAATGCAAACAAAGCAATAACACCACTTGTAAATATCTTAAAGTCTTATGATTACAATACGTGCACAGGCGTGTGCCACACCTAACGAAGGTGAGGTAAAGTTTTGGTGGGAATAAACAAACCACAATAATCATCGTTACAGGTGACTAAGGATTATAATGTACATGAAGTGTACTGTACAAAAGATCAGTGATTAAAAAAAAAAAAAAAAAAAAAAAAAAAAAAAAAAAAAAAAAAAAAAAAAAACGTGTGTGGCAAATATGTCTCTGTTTACTGAAGATTTCTTGGTTTATTATTTGTTTACTTACTACTTGCGGTAAACGTTTTTTACACTTCCATACACGTTTTGATCCATGTTATGATTGCGTACATAGCAGTTAGTGGAAATAAGAGGACACGTGCATGCCTAAGTTAAAAGCCTAGCACATGTGTCTCATGAGAATACGTGTTGAGTCGGGACAATATGAAGAAGTTCCATTTAGTTTAAGACACACAATCCTAATCACGCATATCAGCATCATAAAAGCTCATTTTAACCTCACTAACTAGGACAGTATCTTTAGTATGAAAAAAAAAGGATCTTCAGATTTTTAACTTTCAAACAGAAAAAAGAACAAGCCTGGAGACCTCAATGCTTGTTGTCGAACATTGAAGCTTCTTGAGTAAAGCAAAGACCAACAGCCTTCTTGTCGGGGACGACACACTCGCACCATACAGCAAGTCGTTGTGTATTTAGAAATTTAGTATTTTTTGTTTTGTTTTGAAGTCTGGTATATTTGAGCATGTTAACTGGTTTTAATCGGTCAATAGTAAAAAAATATATTATGAGTTAAATATCCAAAGTTGTAATGTTGTCGAGATAGATTGACTAAATTTCTACACTCTCGGACATCAACACATGGAGAATATTATCATAATTCCTTGATGATTATTGTAAACATATAAGTCCATCCTATATCTAGCCCCATAAAACGCTCAAAATGCTTTTTGCAATGTAGTTCGTATTTGCTATGTATCCGAAAGGCGGAAGCCCCTCTTTTTTCTGCAAAACAACACTTGTTGGAATTCTGTATTCTGTAATTTTAACCCATCGTAAGTCCGTCCTATATTTAGCCCCATAAAACGCTCAAAATGCTTTATGAAATGTAGTTCGTATATGTTATCTATCCGAAAGGCGGATTTCAGAAGGGGCGTAAGCCCCTCTTTTCTCTGCAAAACAACACATTTGGGAATTTTGTATTCTGTAATTTTAACACATCGTTATGAATTATGCTTGAATATGAAATATTTATAGATTTTTAATGGAAAAAAATATGCTTTTAAACTTGCAATATATCTGGATACCGATACAAATAATTTTAGTGAATGAAAATCGCAAGTGCATCACAAGCATTATTCCGATTATGGAATAAATAATAAACTGACTTGTTTACAAGTGTATATTCATACATAATAAAAACGCATAAAGTTCTGTCGCGTGCGTGTCACAGGTGACCACCTGAACAAAAAATTCACCTGTGTCACACGGGCCACCTGGGGTTTTAATTGATGACAATAAACAATTGCAATTAACAAGGTAACATGTTATAGAATTAAGTTTTGTCAGCAAAGAAGTGTAAGAGAACAGTTTCTTAACCGTGAAAAATATCCACACGTGGCACATTCGTTTTTGAAAGGAGTACACTTAACGTATGCATGAAATTTAAATTCTTATGAAAAAGGGTTAGTTTCTTTAACATTTTTTATTTATAACTAATAGAAACTCGAAATTCGGATAATTGATAATTTTTGATAATTCTGACTTCATGTTCATGTTTTGATCGACGTAAATTGATAGTGTACATTGTAATTTATTTTTCCTATATGGTATGTGGATATCGAGTATTGACCAATCAAATCATATTATATAAGGTACCGGAAGCCTTATATAAGGTACCGGAAGAAGTCAATATGGCAGCCCCTGCTTGTTAAAATTTTGATACAAAAACACAAATTATAGAATAACCACTTAAGATCTGGAAACGGGTTATGGCAACAACGATTTAAAATACATGTTTGAATAACATATCAAATTTAATTTTTTGTGTGAACTTTCCCTTTAAATGATCTTTTAAATTTTCTGGTCTTTAGATCACTTCGCTGTAACAAAAATCAAGAAATTTTCTGCAATATTACTTACAACAACCATTGCTCCTGGGCATGTGATAATATGTTAAAGACACTAAATCTCTTGCTAGACAAGATTAAACTTCGTTTTGGCACCATTATTTATAAACAGGTCATTGGAATTCCCTTAGGTACTAATTGTGCACCTCTTATTGCAGATCTTTCTCTGTTCTGTTACGAACGGGACTTTATGAAAAAAAAACTACAAAATCGAACTGTATCACACAGTGATAAACGTATTTCAATTTTCCATGATAAGAGCAGGTATATGGACGATATCATTACTATTTACAATCCCTAGTTTTTAGATTATCTCGACATCATTTAGTCACAAGAACGTTAACTTGATAAAGCAAACACTGATTCTAAACACTGCCATTTCTAGATCTTATTTTTACCATTGACTCTGGTTAAATAAAAACTAAATTTATGATAAAAGGGGTGGATTCGATTTCCCTATTACCAATTTCCCTTTTCTTTACGGCGACGCTCCTCTAGCTCCATCCTATGAGGTGTACATATTTCAACTGGTACGATTTGCAAGCGTTTGTTCTTCTCTTGAGCGTAACCTCACTTTCAAATGCGCATATGCAGAATCAAAATTCACAGTAACTTCGGTATTTAGTTATTTCACATCTAAGCTTTTACAACAGGGTTACAAATTTCATAAATCATTAAATTGCTTTTAGACGTTTTACAGAATATATGAATATTTGATATCTAAATATGACTTGACTCGCAACACAACTTATTAAAAAGGGCATTTCTCATCAAAGATTTTACGGAAATGTTGTTAAAAATGCCATAAACTGCTAAAAAATCTAATGAAAACATATTCTATGTCAATCCGTTAAATTGGCCTTGGATTCCAGTGACCTGCACATTTTACACATACTCTTGCCCCTCACTAATACTGCCAATGTCTACTGAAAAACATGACGACCTTCGGGAAGTTTTGAGTTTGATTTATCTTCCGTAGTGCGAAAGTATTTTACCAGCAGACTAGGTTCCTTGAGCATGCCGGCCCTTTAGAGGCGAGCACTCTTTGACCCATCTTTCTAAATTATGTTTCGTCATATTCTTTTGTTTTTGAAAATAGTGGTCACAGAGTTAGTAGGCCACCTTTTTGGGGTTCGATTCGTATGTTTATTATACTATTGGGAACTGCCGGTACCAAGTTCGGCAATCGCGAGTTCCTATCGTTATCAACGTTTGCCTGTAGTCTGTTATGTGTTTTTTTCTGGTGTGCCTCCCCCTTGCAGATTTTGGCATGTGATTGTATATATATTTGTATCAATTTTAAACAAATTATCACGCCAGTGGGTCTTGATTAAACGACATTGTCGACTTAAATGCCCGACTGGTTTTACTATCTGTTTTATACTTAACATATATTTTCTCTCTGTATTTCGAAATTTCACTGCGAACAGAAACACTGAAAAATCAATTGATTTTATGTGAATATCATCCGTTTTATTTCGTAAAATTGAAGATTATGTGTCCTAAATATCAGGAGATCTTACTATGAACTATACCAATTACTTGTGTATGCAAACCCAGCATTCATACCATAATAGTCTACCGTATTTGGTTTTATTCGTATGTTTATCATACTATAGGGACACGGGATAGAGAAAGGGGAGGCGTTGAGTACCCATAAACCTGTTTATCCCTACCGCTGCCTTTTGCTAGTGCTGGTACCTAGTCTGGCTATACCAACTCTTATTGTTATTTACCATTGTCTCTCGTCTTTTATTTTTGTTTTTCTAGTGCAGGTCCGCACTTGTGAATTGTGCCATGTGATTATAGTGGAGAAGGATTTCCTTATGTCTGAAGTGTTTCCTTCCCCTCCCCTTACATCATACAGAAGAGGTAAACATTAAGTTAGCAGAGTTCTCAATTATCAAGATAATTTTTAAAAATGGCCATCTGAAGACAATAAATTTTCATTAACCTCGGAATAACGTTATGTATAAAAATTTCAACATTTGGCTTTCTTGTTTTGTAAAAAAATGAACTATTTTTCCGGATATATATATATATATGTGTGTGTGTGTGTGTGTGTGTGTGTTACATTAGGCATTTTGCATAATGACTAAAATTGCAGTCAATTTGTAAAATGTCTAAAGTGCTTGGTAATTTTTTGAAATGCTTAAAAATTAGTAGTCATTTTATAAAATTACTGATTATTTTCACTAGATTTTAAGACATTGACCGAATTCTTCAGGTAATTTTAAGTGTCTGCATTTATCAACAAAACATTAAGAACATTACTTTTGATGCCATTCTGGTGTTGTTTTTTTTTGTTTTTTGTTTGTTTATTTTTTTTTATAAAATTCCTCAAATCCAAGCAAGGTAATGATCTCAGTAGTCTCTTGACCATGGTATAAGTAGAAATCATAAGTACACCAGAACAAACATTTACCAGGTCTTGAAACAACACAGAAGGTGTAATGAAGAAACGAAAATATATCATATTGCAAAAAAAGTAATCTGGTGAAATAGAGACTCATCAATTACCCCAACAAGGGAACTTATATTTTGAAATACTCCTAGATTGCTATACAAAGTCAAAGATACAACTTTCAAACTTGGCAATATACTACAATATAAATAGTACATTAGTAAAATTTTGAAGACAAATACATGTACGTGTCACATGTCATAGAAGAAAAAAATGGTAACATTGCCTTTTCACAATATTTAATATTGATTAACATCTATAGATTTTTCAACTGCCATTTGGAAGTAATTCAACATCACATAGGATATTAGAATGGTTTGTTACCACCTTTGATGTAATGGTTTTATTTCTTTATCATTATTTTTTGCAACTAACTAAGGACCTTACTACAAACTTCTCCGACAAAAAACTTGGACATGGTTTTAAGATACTGCTGCTTACATAACAATTTTGAAGACATGTAATTTTGTTAAGTCAAAATGATAAAATTTAGAAATATTCAAAAGTTTCCAGGAGGCTCGCTCCAAAAGCACTTGAAAGCACTTCGATCACTGTACCCGAATTGCGCTTGTCCTAAGTTTTGAGATAAACAACCTACTAACCAAGTCTGAAAATTATTTGAAATTTTCTTCACAACTTATGAATTGGAAATGAAGAATTCTCAACATTTTAATGACCCTATCTCTGCCCTTCAAATTTTTCTACTGTTTATTTAATAATTGGTGAATAACATCAATATTTGGAATGTCAAATTTATTTTTAGGCATTTTGTAAATAGTCATTTCATAAAATGCCTAAAATAGCTAGGCATTTTACAAATTGCCTAAATATTCCAGTCAATCCAAAATTGCTTAAATTATGAAAATGCCTGTAACATATATATATTGCCCAGATCTCCCAATTTTACTTGTAACTTTTTCTTACAGTCAACTCGATAAGTGCCCTGTGATCGCTTATATGTCATATTGTCTATTGGTCTCTTTGCCGGACAATGGATGACAGTTTTTGTAAGAGTGTTTGCCCAATATGCTATATTTATTGACGACTCCGCATCTGCTAAGTCAAATCCGCTCAAGCCGGTGCTATGGACTGTCCTGAATTTACTATGAGGTAGGAGTGTTTGCTCTTTGCTGAAAGCCCTCATGGTGACTTCAGGATGAAGAACAGTAAATGAAAGCGGTGTAACGTTCCATTTACTTAATCTTACTATGTATTTATTGGGATTTGTCCCATGTACATTTACTCCATATCCCTTTATTTGTTCATAAGACGCCAAATTCAAAATATGACACAGCATCAGTATGACGCTATATCCTTATCAATGCAACATCAGAATCCTCATTCATATGTATTACACATGAAATTAGCATCTGTTGGCTCTTGAAGTTTAAGCTGTATTTTTATTAAAAGAACGCTTTCTTAATCTTGTATGATGATAATGGTAGAAATGATAAACATTTCACGATACTGACTGTCTACACACGACTACGACAGCCACAAAACAGGAATAATCTCAAAATAGAATTTAAAACAAAATTAAATAATAATGCCTTATTTATTTATTGAAAGAGATGCTTTTGTAGGTAGACAACACTGCACAAATTTCCGCTACATTTTTGAGTTTCGCTCGTGGATGAAGCAATAGAATTCTAAATACTTTGTAACATTTCAACTCTGGGTCATCTTACTGGTCCGACAGCCATTAGTCCGACGGTCATATTTTATTAATTAGTTCGACAGGTATTGGTCCGACAGGCATTAGTCCGACTGTAATTTGTCCGACATCATTCGTCTGACGGTCATAGTCCAACTTTATTTGCAAAACACAATCCTCAGGCTTTACACATACGTGCTAATAAAATTTTAAAAAATGCGAATAATGTTCTCCTGCTTTCTTGAATTCACTTTGCTTAATACGATTATAAAGAGATCTAAATCCTGTCATGGCTGTACTAAGATGCTTACCAGGTTCGTTCTATACTCGTACAAATGCATACCTACAGATAGTCGAGATTTTTTTACATGATTCTGGTTACGGGCATGGATATGAGGGTAATGGCCCATAAGATCGTTATGATATACTAACAGTAGTCATGTTATTTGAATAATTTCTTTGATAACTGAAATAAAGCTTTAGTTAAGCAGCAAAGTAAAAAACTTTAAAATTCCGAGTCAAATATCCTTTTAAAAGTAGAGATAACAAAAATGTCAAAACAGGATAATAACAAGAGCGCGAAATTTTGTACTTCTTTTCATCAAGCAACCGGATTAGTTCAAAGGGGCTCAGTCTACAGTATGTTTTGGATTGGGCTAAAGGGGTGGTTGGAAGAATAATCCATGCGAACCATGGTAGACAAACTGTATAGAAAACTCAACGGTTCATGCAGAATAACGATCCCTTCTTTATCTTTTAATGTTGTCTGATTTGAAAAATTGACTCTCAAAATACTAACCCCTACAAATGCCATACAAATACTGAGGTTTCATCCTTCGTACTAGATTTGGCGCCATTTTGATTTTTATTTTTGGGGGGGGGTTAAAGATTTCCATATTATCTTATTCAAAATGTTTTTGCTTGAAAGGAATGTTGAATAATGCGTTAATTCACTGTTTATAATGCAACTTTAGAAATTTTTCTATTTCGAAACAAAGCAACCTATAGAGACGGTATAGAGTGTAACATTTCGTTCCCTACCTTCCAGTGTCAATCAAGACCTGTTGTCTTTGTTATCATTTCTATCTTTCTTTCTTTATTCTTTTAATAAGCGTTTCATACATGTAAGTTTCGACTGAGAATTGCACACAAATGTCAGGATCCTATATGAGTTTCTTTCAGCAAATGTAGGGTATTGTCGGAAAAACCGGATGTTCCTCTAGATAAACTCGTGTGTCTTATAGCAATTGAGTTTTTCTTTGTAATTACATAGAAACCGAGGATCCCATGATCAAGTTTCATCATATGGTAAGCAGAATTCACCAAAATGCACAAATCGGGCTCTCTAGAACGAATCTGGCTTTCCAGTGTTAGGAAACTTAGGCTTCTTGAAAGGAAACCCATGTTACCTAGACTTAACTCGAGTTTCGTATAGCAAATGGGAGTTTCTCTGATAAAAACCATGTTTTGCCGAGGAAAAAAAAACACGTTTCTCGCATGCAATGCTGTAATGAATATTATGAATCAAATTAATTAATCAATTAATCTGTTGACCACTAAACAAAGTTCAGTGCAGTTTTCAATCCTTGATTTTACTTTGAAGATCTGGGACTTATATTAGTCACAATAAAGATTGAATTATATATTTTTGTAATCACCTGATACCACAGGAAACATTTTTAAAGTTTTACAGAGATAGGTACAATTCTTTGGTCTGGCAATTTAACTTATGCTTCGTTGTGCCTTTCTATACATCTGTATTTTAAGAAATACAGTCGGTTCGACTTGGCTGTCGTTATGATTTGAGTACAAAAATGAACAATATGGGCTTGATTTGATTTAAATATTTACATTGTACGACGTATTTAAATGCTCTTCTAAGTCATAATATCAATAAAAATAAAGCATTGTTAGTCTTATGATGTTCATATTATTTCTTATTGCAATCTGATGAAAAATAATTTTTGAGATGGCCCATATTTTGTCGTCATCGTTGTTCACAGTCCGATGAACGCTAATTTCTTGAAATGCCTAATAATAATAATAATAAATGTGGAAAAGTTAATCCTGTGTTTGGATGTTGAATTGATCAACATTCTAAAAATGTTCTACAACAATATTTTAAAAGTCATTATTTTGCTGCAAACTGACAATACATCAAATGTCCTGATAAATGTTTAGACATGCATTTAAGGGCGTTGATGTCTAAAGCATTAAAAATATAATGCAGATAAAATTGCTCAGAATTTTTTTATATATTGCAAAACACTACTACAGGAAAATGGAATTGTGATGTCTTGACCTTGGCTAATTTTAATCATCATCATGTAAATTCGAACTAGTATGTGCATTTTTATTATATGATTTTGCCTGGACTGAAGAAACATGAGCTGTCGAAATGGCAATCTTCAAAAAATCGCATTCAAAGAAATTTTTGTTTGGTTCTATAAGCATTGTTCTGCTAATGTGCTGAGTCTCCAGGCAATTCACAGCCCAGTCGTCCAATAATATGGTGCTTGTCGGAGGATTGATGATTTGAAAAAGACTACCTAAAATCAATGCTTGTTTAAAAATGACAAACGTTTCCTTCAAAGATCTCACCTTTTGCTGATTTCGTCTTTCTTTTCGATATTTAGACTATTTGTTTTCTATCAGCTCTTTCATTATAAAAGCTATTTTATTGATTGATTTGTTTTTTTTTACATTTTAGAGACATTATGATCATATACACTTGTATACATTCTGCAGTAAAAAGAATACTAATTTAGCACATTTATGGTCAAGAGCAATGAGTACTTCTTTCTTGACAACTTTTGGATTCTAACTTTCCATATTATTTGGTTTTAATGCTGCTGATGAGAGGTTACTCCTTGAAATACGTGTACAGGATAACGAAATTTACCGTTCATCAAGCAACTTGGGTATTGATTGTATAATAACATTGCGATTGAATATATATGTTCTTTACTAGAATAAATGATAATTAGCACATCTATTGCATAGAGTAATGTTTCATTATTTCTTTGATCTGATGTGAAAGATCCAGTTTTTTTTCGTTATGTCGGTACATGAGCAAGATATTCTAAATAGTTTAATGTTAATTTCATGCTGTTTTTGTTACGTTTGGGAAGGTAGAAAGTATTTTTATGTTTTATGTTTTTAAATCAGGTAGGGACTAAAAAAATTGGAAAGATTTTTTTTCTGTCCAATTTTATCCTTCAGACAGTAGCAGAGGTGAAAAAATATGAGAAGATAAGGTAAATCATTAATCTACAGGAGTAAAAAACAAATAAATAGATCTTTTGACTATTGAGTGCAAGTGACATCATATACTCATATGTATGTAACATCAAATTCATAAAATGTTCAAAGCACATTGTTGAAGGCCTTATTGTGACTTCAAGACGAATAACAATTATAAAAGTATTGTTCTTCCGTATATTTAGGGACCTTGTCCCATCTGCATTTATTCAATATACTTTTATTGTTTATGTGGTAAATTAAAAATACTTGATAGGATCCAGCAAATGGTACAACACTTATACGTTTTGTTTGTTATCTTGAAGTAACATTTCAACAGGCTTTCAACAAAGAGTAAAAACTCCTACTTCATTGCAATTTCAAGACGATCCCTAGCACCAGTTTGAGCAGAATTCAATTGCTGAATGCAGATCAAAGTTACGTAAGATGTATGAAGTAATAAAATGTTCTATAAATATGTGAGATCAAATTCGCGATATGAATGAAATCCCCGATTCATCATTTGTGTATGAAATCAAATTATTGGTATGTATGCGGCATTAAATTAATTTCAAATGAAAAGATAACAGGAAACCCCTACAATGGCTGAAAGTTGCAATCACATGCCGGCATTGTTACCGGCACTAGGACAAGCTAGTCGCAGCGTTTAGCAGATTTATGAGCACCAAAACCTCTACTTTCTCTATCCCGTTCACCCATCTTATAATAAACAAATAAATCCCAATATAGGTAGACCATTAACTCCGAGACCACAATCTTGAAAAAAGATTAAAAAAAAATAAGACGGAACGTAATTTAGAAAGACGGGTTAAGGGTTGTTCGCGGCTAAACTGCTGGCTATAGCCCAAGGAACATAGTCTGCTGCTCAAACATTGGCGCACTCAGCATATGTATTAGATGTCAAATTTCCATTTTTTGCACGAGACGCGACGTTACTTGTCTAAGGCAATAAATTCATCTTAATATATAGAAAACGGTGATTTATCGAGTTTTCTCAGTTAAATAAATGTCATATTGTCACCGGTGAAAATAAAGGATTTCTAGTCGCTTGATGACGTCTTAATGAAGCGAGATCACAAAATCTCTTCAATGTCGTCGTCAAGAAAACAACTGGAGTATTGAAATGAAAACAAAATCTCGGTTTTTTAGTAGAAAATCTATATAATAAAAATCATAACTAATCGACCACCATGAATATCAATAAAATTGTCACTCGTGTCGATCAACCCAGTGGATTAAACTCGTTTAATCCTTCTGCGTTGTTCAGCACTCGTGACATTTTTATGATATTCACGACGGTCAATTAGTTACACTATAAATATGTATACGGTACATCAAATTCACAATCACAATCATTAAATGTTATTTTGGTACGCGCATATTCTATAACACTTGCTCATAGGGACCAAAAGGAATGTGTTTAGAAAGGTGTTACAGCATTACTTTTTGTCAGTAGTTTGCTGAAATTGATATTATAAAACAAAAACCCTGGTGAATAATTAGAAATGATTTTAAAAACGTGGACGTTTTTACATTAAAAAGAAATTGCAGATGAAATTTCTTTGGAGATTACGCTAAATCGATTTTCTTGGCTCTCCTACAGGTAAATATTACTGTGATGTCTTGATTCTAATCATCGCTGTAATGTTGATCATATAAATTCGAAGTATTTTGTAAAAAAAATCATTTAATGTTTAATTTTGATTTCATCTACACTGATTAGGCAATAGTTGTCTCAATAGTAACCTGCAGATATCAATTATAACTCATTTTTATAGTTGAAATTCAACTGCAAACGGACTGGGCTTCGAGGTTTTTACAAGCTAAGTCTTCCAGTTCTTTTATTGCGAGTGTACATTATTTGAAAAGATGCATGAACTTAAATTAAAAGTTCTCATGAAACTAAAAAAGTATCTCCCCCATGAAAACATCTGTCGTTAACTGATTTTGGTTCTATATGTTAGTTGTTCTCTATCATCTCTTTCATAGCGGTGTTTATTATTTTTTTTCATGCTTCAAATGCACTGAAGACACACATGCTTTCAAAATTGTTATTTGCAGAAATCAAATGTACCGAATTTCGGAATCATGAAAAAGACTTAAGAGGATACTGTATTGTTTTCAAATATTTCTCTCAATAAATAATATGTGACATTTTAAGAATATATTGTATGGGTGTGATCAGGTGCACAGGTAGAGAAATTATCTCCTGCTCCTTATAGACACTCTCTTTGAATATGTCAAACCCGATAGTCAAGTCAAACCCTCGGTAGAAGAAAAAACCAACTTCAGCTGTGAAAGTGAAAGATATATTTTCATCTGGGGAACAGATATCTCACAAAAGATAGTAATGTCGACCGTTAAACGTCTGCATTGATGACTTCAAATTCTGGGAACATACCCTTATCCGAGTAGCCTATTTATGAGCCTGACCAAGAAGTCACTGTATTGACCACATGTTGTCAAGTAGTGAATACGTTTTTATGATCCTATTTTCAATTTGCGGAAAAGGCACAGTTGAAAGTCTGACCAACATATTTTACAAATTTGAACGATTTGAAATGGTCCTATGACATAATCCTAAATGTTTGACTGTATAACATTTTCCCTGTGGAAACAGCTGTAAACAAATCAATGATAGAAAGTGAAGTACATTTTTTTTTATCAAATTACACCTGAAAACATTAACATTCTAAGGGAATAAAACTTATTTTTATATCTAAAAGAAATAGTTAGTCCCGGACCGAATATCATATCTGCCCTGGAAAATGAGTTCGCTGCACTCATCGGTATAACATCAATTTTTTGGTTGCAACAGAAATTCATGCATTATTTCTAGTAAAGTAACCATCAGATGATTTTCCGATTTCCCGTGCAAAGGTGTGGAAAGCGCCATTTTTAAATTGGTGTCCATGATTTTAGAAATTTTACCTCACAGTTGAAAACTCCATATATTTAAACAGAAAACAAAAATCATGTTCTTATAACATATTATACGTTTGATGAAAGGATTCACCTATATACAAGTACCGTATTTTTGTGTCTATGACAACCGGAAGTGAGTTCGTAAGGCGTTTTAAGTTCATTCAAAGCAAATAAACCATAATCTGGTGTTGTTTTTACTTTTTGTACAATGTATGTTAGTAAAAGTGACTGTTTTATACAAAACAAACATTGAACAAACTAAAACAAAGAAAGATTTAAATACAATGTAAGTAAAATCAAACACAAGATACAAAATCACATGGTAAAAACGGCTGTCCCCTAATGCATGACCTCTCTGGTATGATTATATCTACTCGAATGTTAATTTCAATCCGAATCTGTCTATATGGTAAAAGGGAATTCCAAGCTCACGTTCCATGTCAGGGTGACAATCCACAAGGGTGATATTAAAATAAAGATATAGTCTGCATGCATTATATTGCACAACCCCATAAAAATATTGCTAACATACATAGTAAATACAAAATTACGGGAAACTATGTACATATGTACAAAATGACCGTAGGATCGCAATACATCAACATTTACAAATACAACAACCCGTCACTGTGAAACATTAAAAATGCTTGTTTGGATCATTTTCATCGTCTGCTTCTTCATCAGATGAAAAAAATGTTACCACCGACACATGTTCTCGTAAATTGTGTGACAATTCCTGCCACCTTCACACAAACAAGCTTCAGTATAACGTAATTCAGCTGCTCTACAGAACATCGACCTGCACAATTTTAGGATTTGAAACCAGACTTGACCGTTTTTATGATGGGTCAAGCGTCATAAGTACGGTAATCCAAAATCACTATTTCTCCATCCTAAACCATGTGGATTTGGTATTGCAGGATTTAGCTGCAACGAAGATAGCCAAATTAAAGTTTGGTATTCTTCTCGTTTGAAGGACTGCAAAAGAGCATTCTGGGTTGGGGTTGAAGCTCACTCTGTGACCCCTTTTTGCAAATACTTTATACCGCATTTTGTTTCAACATGCACTAGTTGGAGATCCGTTGTTAATACGCAGGACATACTGTTCCAAATTATCTGTGATCTCGTCTAAGGGAAGAATGGACAGCTCGGCGAGAGAAGAAAATGTCGATAGATTTGATTTGAAAAGTTCCCAAGGTCTGACCTTTCCTTGTTTTACAAGGCAACTTGTTGAATCGCAACCAGTAATAGTATGGAAGCAGGCAGAGCTTTACACAAGTGTAGTTCAAGCGTACCTGCAATGATATGGGTTGGTAACTTCGTCTAAATGCAACCAAATCTCAACACCAATATCAAACCCAAAAAATGGAGAACGCAAACATCAGTGTCAGGAGAATGAGCAATAATGTGTTGACATCCAGATGGTGTAGCAGCTGAGGCATGAAATATCATTCATGCATCCCCTTCTTCACTATCACTGCTAGACCACAATTCTTTGTTAGGAGTACCTTAGATATCAGCCCTAAGAATAGCCGTGGCCTCAAAAAGGACACGGATTTTGACGTTGTACGATAAAGTTCACATTTATTCGGTTGGCAACCCTGTGCTTGGAATTGTGCCTGGAATACGACAATGGAAATAAGCGCTTCAATTGCTGTATTTGCCATGAGTATGACGTTCTGGCTACTACTAGTCTGGGCTTTGAATATGACACTATTCCAATTATGTGTTTTACCTTTTCTTTTAGTCGATGAGATGGATAACTTGGACTATCGACACCATCCTAATGAAAATATTGTTTATATTTATCAAGAATCTTTAGTTCAAACACCATACCTTCGTGGAATAATGGTTCATCAATTTGTAAAATGCTTCTTGGTATAGATCGACTCTGGAGATATTTGTCACATGATTTCGTTTGATATTTCTCTCAGATACACATGTTTGGTGACATTTGCATTGGTACTGAGTACCAACAGCAACAAATCATATTGATCGCTGTCGATTCTGTCATTATTTAATTGTATTACAGTAGAAATGCCCTGCTTTGTACCAACGATTGTACTTCCTCGACGGGCAGATCTCATGATGCAACAGAATCAACGTTTTGATACTCAGGCCGCTTCTATGTCGAAGGTTGCAAGAGTTTACAATTAACCTCTAGTCTGTCTGAAGAATCCATTACGTCGAAAAGTTTTGTTTAGGTACATACAAAACAAGGCGCAAAACACTTCAGAAACAAATAATCAGATCAAAACAAAACAAGACAAATTTGAAAATTACAACAAACCAATGAAAAAAGTAATAAAATGAGTTGCTTCGACTCAATATATAACAAGGATAAACAGAACCTAGCAAAATCAGCTACTTCGGTTAAACTGCACACTACATTGTCATTGAGAAATAACAAATCAAAGATAGTATCATTCAGTAAATTAATGACAAAAAATTTATTTCGATCAACATTTTATTGTATGAGATACGACATAGTTAAAAAAACATCCTACACCATTTAACTCATTTAACTCCCATACGATCTGTACATCTTCTGAAACACCTATGTACCCATCCCATTTCCCTCGCACATCCCGTCTATTAGGGCGTGGTTGCTTATTTTATGGAGGGCTTACTAAGCAACATTTGGGAGACTACAAAATTGTAGCTAACCCTTCTGAATTTCACAGAAACAGCTTCAACCAATTTGCCCTATTATATAAAAAAACTACTTTTGTGGTAAATCAATATTAAAATATACATTCACAGTAGTAACTTCTTGAACTTAGACCGACTTAAAACTGTTTAATGTTTGAATAAGATCAGATTTAAGATGATAAACAAATGTGACGAAAAATAAACAAACAAACCTAGTCTCCTGAATCACATACGGACAACAAACGCAAGGGCGATAGATAGAAAGGCTTCTAAATATGATAATAAAGTCGAATTAAGTCTTCAAGTGGACCGATTGGACTTAAGTTAGATAGACAATGTTGCGCTGCGCAATTTAATCGCTCATTTGAAAAAGAAGTCACTGTATTGACCACATGTTGTCAAGTAGTGAATACGTTTTTATGATCCTATTTTCAATTTGCGGAAAAGGCACAGTTGAAACTCTGACCAACGTATTTTACAAATTTGAACGATTTGAAATGGTCCTATGGCATAATCCTAAATGTTTGACTGTATAACATTTTCCCTGTGGAAGCAGCTGTAAACAAATCAATGATAGAAAGTGAAGTACATTTTTTTTTATCAAATTACACCTGAAAACATTAACATTCTTAGGGAATAAAACTTATTTTTAAAAATGCTCGTTTGGATCATTTTCAAAATGTTACCACGGACACATGTTCTCGTAAACTGTGTGACAATTCCTGCCACCTTCACACAAACAAGCTTCAGTATAACGTAATTCAGCTGCTCTACAGAACATCGACCTGCACAATTTTAGGATTTGAAACCAGACTTGACCGTTTTTATGATGGGTCAAGCATCATAAGTACGGTAATCCAAAATCACTATTTCTCCATCCTAAACCATGCGGATTTGGTATTGCAGGATTTAGCTGCAACGAAGATAGCCAAATTAAAGTTTGGTATTCTTCTCGTTTGAAGGACTGCAAAAGAGCATTCTGGGTTGGGGTTGAAGCTCACTCTGTGACCCCTTTTTGCAAATACTTTATACCGCATATTGTTTCGACATGCACTAGTTAGAGATCCGTTGTTAATACGCAGGACATACTGTTCCAAATTATCTGTGATCTCGTCTAAGGGAAGAATGGACAGCTCGGCGAGAGAAGAAAATGTCGATAGATTTGATTTGAAAAGTTCCCAAGGTCTGACCTTTCCTTGTTTTACAAGGCAACTTGTTGAATCGCAACCAGTAATAGTATGGAAGGCAGACAGAGCTTTACACAAGTGTAGTTCAAGCGTACCTGCAATGATATGGGCTGGTAACTTCGTCTAAATGCAACCAAATCTCAACACCAATATCAAACCCAAAAAAATGGAGAACGCAAATATCAGTGTCAGGAGAATGAGAAATAATGTGTTGAAATCCAGATGGTGTAGCAGCTGAGGCATGAAATATCATTCATGTATCCCATTCTTCACTATCACTGCTAGACCACAATTCTTTGTTAGGAGTACCTTAGATATCAGCCCTAAGAATAGCCGTGGCCTCAAAAAGGACACGGATTTTGACGTTGTCCGATAAAGTTCACATTTATTCGGTTGGCAACCCTGTGCTTGGAATTGTGCTTGGAATACGACAATGGAAATAAGCGCTTCAATTGCTGTATTTGCCATGAGTATGACGTTCTGGCTACTACTAGTCTGGGCTTTGAATATGACACTATTCCAATTATGTGTTTTTCCTTTTCTTTTAGTCGATGAGATGGATAACTTGGACTATCGACACCATCCTAATGAAAATATTGTTTATATTTATCAAGAATCTTTACTTCAAACACCACACCTTCGTGGAATAATGGTTCATCAATTTGTGAAATGCTTCTTGGTATAGATCGACTCTGGAGATATTTGTCACATGATTTCGATTTGATATTTCTCTCAGATACATATGTTTGGTGACATTTGCATTGGTACTGAGTACCAACAGCAACAAATCATATTGATCGCTGTCGATTCTGTCATTATATAATTGTATTACAGTAGAAATGCCCTGCTTTGTACCAACGATTGTACTTCCTCGACGGGCAGATCTCATGATGCAACAGAATCAACGTTTTGATACTCAGGCCGCTTCTATGTCGAAGGTTGCAAGAGTTTACAATTAACCTCTAGTCTGTCTGAAGAATCCATTACTTCGAAAAGTTTTGTTAAGTTCATACAAAACAAGGCGCAAAACACTTCAGAAACAAATAATCAGATCAAAACAAAACAAGACAAATTTGAAAATTACAACAAACCAATGAAAAAAGTAATAAAATGAGTTGCTTCGACTCAATATATAACAAGGATAAACAGAACCTAGCAAAATCAGCTACTTCGGTTAAATTGCACACTACATTGTCATTGAGAAATAACAAATCAAAGATAGTATCATTCAGTAAATTAATAACAAAAAAATTATTTCGATCAACATTTTATTGTATGAGATACGACATAGTTAAAAAAAACATCCTACACCATTTAACTCATTTAACTCCCATACGATCTGTACATCTTCTGAAACACCTATGTACCCATCCCATCTCCCTCGCACATCCCGTCTATTAGGGCGTGGTTGCTTATTTTATGGAGGGCTTACTAAGCAACATTTGGGAGACTACAAAATTGTAGCTAACCCTTCTGAATTTCACAGAAGCAGCTTCAACCAATTTGCCCTATTATATAAAAAAAACTACTTTTGTGGTATTATATCAAAATATACATTATTAAAATATACATTCACAGAAGTAACTTCTTGAACTTAGACCGACTTAAAACTGTTTAATGTTTGAATAAGATCAGATTTAAGATGATAAACAAATAAAATGTGACGAAAAACAAACAAACCTAGTCTCCTGAATCACATACGGACAACAAACGCAAGGGCGAAAAGCTGTTCTATCTTGATAGAAAGGCTTCAAAATATGATAATAGAAGTCGAAATGACAGGAAAACGATTACATAGATGAGTTAAATCATTTCTTTGATAAATTATCAATTCTCAATGAACCTGGAATAGACTATTCGAAGCTATGTTAAAACTTGATTTTTGTATATGTTGCTGTAAATGAAATATTTGTATTTTTGGAATAATATACATCAATTTCAATGGAAATATGACGAATCAAAATGAAAGTCATCATAATAGAGTATTTATACAGATATACTCCATTACTAAATATTTCATTGCCTCAAAGTCTTCAAACAAGACTTTGAGAGACAAAAAATCAATTTATATCGATTGTTTATTTCGAAACTCAAATTTTGGCTTATCAAATTATCAAATGTGATTAACTTATTACATTTCAAATGTTTAAAACATTTTATGATGACCTTAATGACAAATTATTAAAGACTTTGAAAATAATGTGAAAAAATTAAGTCACTTCACCGGCCAATAGAATCTTCCTGCACGGGAAATCGTTAAAACACCTGATTGAACGTTGAAATATAATAATTTTGTATGCGAATACCTGAAAAAATTGCTGTTATACCTTTGAGTACAGTGAACCAGATTTCAAAATCTTCGGTCCAGGGACTAAGTGTAGTGTCCCCATCTACAGACGAAAAGACTCATAAAATGAAGGAAACATAAATCATTTCTAATTTAAAATGCTGGAATTATTAACAGCAATCGAACAGGATCAACAACCAGGTAAAGATATTGCTTCCAATCTAAAATAAAGTGGTATTGAAAACGGATAAATCTATCTAAAGAGTCACTGGAAAATGCATCCACGTATGGGCGGCAGCAGCATAATGGAAGTGCAGAGCGTTTTGCTCACACAACAAACACCTGTTTTCGGGGAATTGATGCAATATATTAATTCCATTGACTCATATTCAAAGTTTAGATTTTTTAAGTCTTCAAGTGGACCGATTGGACTTAAGTTAGATAGACAATGTTGCGCTGCGCAATTTAATCGCTCATTTGAAAAATATAGTGTCGAATACGGGTTTGGTACGATGTTTTTGCCGGAATAGTCATTTGACAGGTTTCTTTTGTGACGTCATAATTGACTAATGTGAAACGTCATATTTCATCTACTTTGCCGCGAATTAACTCCCTTTTCCCGTAAATAATGTTTATACGGTAATTTTGTAAAATATCTCAGTTAGGGATGGTCACTCCTCATTTTAAGTATATCAAGGTTTTAAAATTATCATTTTTATCTATTAGAATATGGATCATACATCATTTTTAGCAAAATATATTGAAAGGTCAGTGTGGCCGTTTTTGAGATTCAAACTGAAATTTTGGCGGGAAACCGAACTTCTCTAATCTTTTCATTCACTTTGCATTAATGGAATCAACGTTTGAAATGCGATGAAGGAATATCAAGAATTTCATCAAATTTGGTTAGAAGTCTATTGAAGATGTATACAATTGTATCTTGAAAAGAAAAGTGGGTGTCAGTGTGCAAAATTTTTCTTTTAATGGATAAAATACTGTGAAAGTACTATTGTTCGTGGGGTTCCAATTTTCGTGGATTTCGTGGTCGGCTAAAACCACGAAATTAAGTTCCCAACTAAATGCATTTTTTCCATTGAGTTGTAATACATAGTTATTGAAACCATGAATTTAAGTACCCATGAAATAGCAATTTTAATGAAAACCACGAAAATTGATGTCAACGAATAAAAGTACTTCCACAGTAAGAGAATTTCGAAAGTCAGAGACAGTTTCAAAAACCTGAGGAATGACCATCCTTAATATATATTTTCACCTTTCCCCGTTGTTGAAATTATAAACGTTCTAATAACAAAAGTACACAAAAATCTCATGGATAAAAGGTTTACTTCTGTTAAGTTAAAAATTGCTTTTCCATATTTTCCCAGTACATTCTTTGTAAATTTAGGAGAAAAATGGCCAAAAATACACGAACTTCGACCTAGATTCTGGAAAAAAAACAAGCATGGTGACCCATACTTTTTAATGCGGATTGCGGTCTTCAATGTGCCGATTTATAACAAAATCTAATTGATGTAAAATATACGAGTAAGTGTTTTTCCACCTTTAAAGCAAAGGTTTTTCAATTGTTTACTAAAACTTATGACAAAAAGAACAAAACATGCCTGAATACGTATCACATGATGTATCAACCCTTTACCAATATCATCTTTCTGGCCTGTCGGCCCTCGGGCTCATACTGCATGTGGTACGGACTTAGGCATGTGCATGTGTTCTCCTTAATTTCAACAATTCTTTAATATTGATAATAACTGTGCAAACGTGTAAATATCCCTTAGCAATGTCAGTAGATTTTAATATGTATATTAGATAGCAAATGTAGATTTTTTTTCTTAATGGATAAAAGAATGACTATGGCCGATCCATCTAATTAAGTATGAGCTTCAGCTTTAAGTAGCATTCGATATTCTATGGGTTTTTTTCAATTCAGACACGGTACAATATTTTGCACAACATCCAATTTTCTTGGCCACTTTTAATTTCTGAAAATATATAATGTGTACAATTTTAACAACTTCATTAATATTTTCATACATTTTAAGATTGAAAACCTGGGGTACTGGGAGGTTACTACTTTTTACAGAAATATTACTAGTTGTGATTGGTATGAATAAAATACAAGGCTTATAATATTTATCATAAATGTAAGTAAAATATCCACCTGATCATGAAACCGCACAACTTTAATAGAGCACTTCATGATACCTGCATTAAAGATATTTCCAGTTTTTGAATAGATGAAAGTCAAATATGTGGCAAGTGAGTCAATTCTTATTACTTGACGTTCAGCTGTAAGGGATGTTTATGCTTTTTATACAGTTTTCATAATATTATGAAAAAACTGGTACATATACGGTGAATTTTTATGATTTTTTTATTTATGTCATATAGACCCAGATCACTATGTCTATTGGTGATTTATGAAGAATTTAAGACTCCTAAGATAGGGGTGTTTCTGTGAACTATATGTCAAAATCTAACGGTTAATCTTTTATTTTTTTTCTCGAAGTATATCAAATATTTATTTTATACTTCAAATTTAAAAAAAAAAATGAATTTGTGGAAAATTGTGGATTTTTTTAGCAAAGCCTTTCAGAACAAAAGCCAAAAGTTTTCATTATAATAACTAATTTTCTAGGACTTGATCCCACGTTAAAGGACAATAATAAAGTAAAAACGTACACTTATTTTACTCTCATTGATAAACAGGTTGATCTCTAGTTTCACGGAGACAATGAGTCTTATAAGAAACAACGGCAGTAGAGAATCCGAAGGAGCAAAGAATGTTACGAAAGTCTAGAAATTGTAAAAAACGAGAACACAGAAAAGCAAAGACGAAGTAAGGGCATCAGACAATCACATATATGCTTTTCATTTTGAATCTAATGTTATCATACCTTCCATACTAAATTCCTCTAAGTTATACTTCAATGTTTTTAGGAGAAATGTTCAAAATATATATTCCCACAAGGTCTAATGTCAAACTGTGACAGCCATGTATCTTATGGGATCGGAACGATTAGCAGTTTTGGTAATTTTTTAATACACCATTCCTGTAAGGCTAAATTGAATTTGCTTCAGTAGCTTCAGAGCAGAGTCCTCATGCTTTTCTCATAAAGTGTTATGTTTTGTGTTGAAAAAGTTGGAATGTGAATACTCAACAGACAGATTGACGAAGGACACCAAGTAACCAAACCTAACATGTCTCCAAAACTAACAAATGATAAACGGTAAAATGCTTTATAGCAATATGGGATAAAATGGGACAAACACAATCAATCATTTTACAAAAATGCCCAATTTGCCTCTTAAAATTTATGAATAAAAACCACGTGCACCTTGTAATTTATCTGAATAGTAAAAATTAGAATTACTAAAACGACAAATGGACATCTTTATTCATTTGTAAATGAAATAATTTAAAAATGAAAACATACGAACGAATTTAACTTACTTAAAAATGAATTTAAAAGTATGGATAGCATTTACACATTTTGTGTGTGAAACGATCAACAATTTTACACATAAAATAAGATATTGAGTTAACAGCTGATCGTTGTATAAGCCAAGGCTTATTTGAATATTGCATTTCAAGAGCAATAACTCTTCCTCCAAAATATTAAAATGTGGACAAGTGGTAATGGGTGCAATATATTTAGAATTATCTGCAAGAACATGTCAGATTGATACAACAATAGGAACTCGGGACAGCCGGACTTGGTATTGGCACAAGCAAAACCTGTTTGTAGACATAATTATGTATTTCACTGATTTATATTATAATTAAAGGATATCTGCATCTTGTTAATTGTCTAAAAATGAAGCTATTTAAGAGAGATATAAACCAACAATATAATAAAGTTGATTTTAATTTTTGCATATAGACATGTCGGCAACTTCTATATATCTCAAAATAAATCTATACGACATTTCATTGAATATTGTGCAAACCACACTTCAAAACTTATATTTTGTTGAATATTAAGAATATGAGTTTGTTGGACCTTGTATTCTGTTTATCCAATTCGCAATGCTATGCAAAGATTTATTTGAGTGTCAGGGTACAATATCACTTTTTAATGTCAACTAAAAAATAATTTTTCCATGAAAGGTTCTGTATTCAATTGGCCGGTGACTTAAAATAATTAATAATAACTTTTCATATTATCAAACTGGGGCATTAACAAAATTACCGAACATAATTGTCAAGAGTTAAAGTCCAAGAACCAAAAAGACAAAGCAGATCCTGCTTGGGACAATTAATAAAAAGACAGCTGATAAGTAACAAGTAATATGATTATGATTAAATAGTTATATAAATTATAATATTACATATGGTATAAATTCCTATTAATATCATTGGCTGATGCGCTCACGTGATTTTAAGAATATTCAATATATTTCAGCGTTGTTTCTAATTTTAGGTATATTGACGCTATGTTTCTATTTTTAAGTATATTGACGCTATGTATCTATTTTTAGTTTTATTGACGCTACATGTCTCGTTTGAATTTCAGACTATAGTTTTTCACTAAGAAAGGTCTTCCGAAATTTTTTTTTAAATTGGAAAACGCTTAACACATTAAAAGGAGTTTCCGCCTGGGAACAATGATAAAGGGATATTAAAATGTTTTACAGAGCAACCACTGAAATCAATGAAAAATATATTTAACATTTGTTACATGTTTTTTATTGCACACTTCACGTAAACACGCTAATAAAAAGGCTTATTTGTTTGTTTTCTTTATTTGCAAATTTAAGAGAACTGTCGGCATTATTTATCCTATGAGCACTCATGTTACCTATCCTAGAAGCTGGCAGATCTACACCCGCCATCAAATAAAGGTTCTATTTCTAATTAAATTCCGATGTATTGACACAATTTTTCTTCACAAAAATGTAATGAGATACCATAAAACTACATATGTAAAACTGTACTGCATATGTAATACTGTGTTTTGCTTACAGTTCATGCACAGTTCATTCGTCCTCGGTCAATATAAACCTAACAGGTCCATATATAACATATTGACTTCGTAAAAAGTCCATAATTGATAAATACTTTGTTTTAGTGAAATAAAAGAGAAAAATAATACCAGTAACAATGTATTTTCGGCGATGTTCATTTATTTTTAGACTACGAATGAACTGTGCATGAACTGTAAGCAAAATACAGTACATTATGAAGCAAAGAAGAGATAATTCAGAAATCAGTCAAAAACGTTGAAGAAGATAAGGCTTACACACTGTGATAAATAAAAATTAAAGCATCATTTCAAGCTGACTATATAAATATCAAACTTACTCTTTCTTTCTTGACAGCCCCACTGTATGTTTCTACAACACCTGCTAAACTCATGTTTCAAGGATAGTTGAACTTTAATATGCAGCCAATTCCTACAAATAAAATATAATATTATTCACAGCAAGATATTTACAAACAAATGTACTTGCATATATTGGAAAATATATTTACGTTCTGAAAACATAACAACCAATTAATGTGGTGAAGATAGTAGGAAACACTTGCAATGACAGAAAACTACAATCACATGCCAAAATCAACCAGGGAACTACACAAGAAAAGAAATAAAAAGACAAACGTAGACAACGATTGGAACTCGGGATAGCCGGACAAGCAAGAGCTAGCGGCAGGGTTAAATCGGTTTATGGTTACCCAAATCTCAGCCTTCTCTATCCCGCTTCCCTCAAGTATAATCAACATACAAATAAAACCTAATGCAGGTAGAATACTAACTTCAAGACCAAAGTTTTGAGAGGGAAAGAACAAGACTAAACGTAATTTAGAAAGATGAGTCAAGGGTTGCTCTCCACCACACTGCCGGGTAGCTCAAGGAGCATAGTTTGCTGGAAAACACTGTCACACTACAGAAGAAAATCAAATCCAAAACTTCCTTAAGGATTTGGTAAAGCATCGTTATGGATTTCAGTAGACATGGGAAGTATCAGGAGAGGCAAGTATACCTGTAAAATCTTCAGGCAATTGAATCCAAAGCTAACAGTCCATCAGCAAAGGCTTCGAACCAGTGGTAACAAATAGCAAAATACCAAAGTATTTTAAATGAAATTTGTTGATGACAAACCATACATAGGATTATTTTAATATTCTTTTTGTAGACCGATTTTTCCATCCACAAAAAAAAATATGCACTACTTGGATTCGTGAATGAAAATACATTTTGTGTTATGAATTGAAAAGCATGTTAATACATAACATTTCCCAGAAAGCAAATATATATGATTATCCCAGCACTTTCAAAGAAAGTTCGGGGCTCTGTCTGTCTGTCCGTCCGTATGTCCGTCACACTTTTCTTGTGATTCAAACTCCTCCTACATTTTTGGATTTAGGGATTTAATTTTGTAGGATTGTTGCATATAGTCTGTAGATTCGCAATAAGTTTTCGAATTTTTAATATTGCTCTTGGTGCAATCAATAGGTCCAAAGATGTCCATTTTTACACCTGTGGCGTGTGACACAAAACTCCTCCTACATTTATGGATTCATGGATTTAATTTAGTTGTAGAATTGTTGCATATAGTTTGTAGATGCGCAATAAGCTTTTGGACTTTTCATCTTTATCTTAAAACAAGCAAGAGGCCCGAAGATGTTGATTTTGACAAAGCCCAAATATTTTGATTTTGATACTTGTCGCATGTGACACAAACTCTTCCTACATTTTTGGATTTAGGAATTAAATCTTTATGCAGAATCGTTGAATATAGTCTACAGATTTGCAATAAGCTTATGTTATTATGATTCCGGCTCCAGCTTTGGTAAATTTCCTGAAAATGTAAAAGACTCATATTTTTTTTTAAGTTTGAGTATATAATTATGTATTTTAGCAGTTGTTTGATATAAAATGAAATTTTATATAATAAAAATTCTAAAATGCGATTCCAAATCTGGTAAATTTCCTGAAAGGCTCAAAGACCACTTTCTTGGAATTCTACCTAGCAACCATACTTTAATAGCTTCTTTGATTTAGAACAAACACTTTCATCAATCGTATTTCAAAAATGTTTGATATAATTTCCTGCAAGTCTCAAAGACCACTTATTTTTTGGGAATTCTACCTAGCAACCATGCTTGAATATTTTGTTTAGTTAAGAGCAAACGATTTCAAAAAATATTTAATTCCAATTTTTTTTAAATTTCTTGAAAGTCTCAAATACCACTGATTGTTTGGAATGCCATCTAGCAACCATACTTAAATAGCTTCTTTAATTTAAGAAAAAAAAACACTTTTATCAAGTGGATTTCAAAAATATTTGATTCCAATTTTGGTAAATTCCCTGCAAGTCTCAAAGACCACTTTTTTGGAATTCGACCTGGCAACCATACTAAGATAGTTTAGTTTAGGACAACCATGTTAACTAAATGGATTTCGATAATATTTGATTCCAATTTTGGTAAATTTCTTGAAAGTCTCAAAAACCACCTATAATTCGACCTACCAACTATACTTAAATAGTTTGTTAAGTTTAGGACAAATATTTTAATTAATTTCATTCCAATTTTGGTAAATTTCTTAAAAGTCTCAAAAACCATTTATAATTCGACCTACCAACTATACTTAAATAGTTTGTTAAGTTTAGGACAAATATTTTAATCAATTTCATTCCAAATTTGGTAAATTTCCTGAAGGTCTCAAAGACCACTTACTTTTTTTTTGGAATTCTACCTAGCAACCATGCTAAAATATTTTTGTTTAGTTAAGGGCAAACATTTTAACCAATTGGATTTCAAAAAATATTTGATTCCAATTTTGAGAATTTCTTGAAAGTCTCAAATACCACTTATTTTTCGGAATTTTATCTAGCAACCATGCTTAAATAGCTTCTTTAATTTAGAACAAACACTTTTATCAATTGGATTTCAAAAAAAGTTGATTCCAATTTTGCTAAATTTCCTGCAAGTCTCAATGACCACTAATTTTTTGGAATTCGACCTGGCAACCATCCTAATATATTTTGTTTAGTTTAGGACATGCATTTTAACTTAATGGATTTCAAAAATATTTTATTCTAGTTTTGGTATATTTTCTGAAAGTCTTAAAGACAACTTATTATTTTTTTTAATTCTACCTACCAACTATACTTAAATAGTTTGTTAAGTTTAGGACAAACATTTTAATCAATTTGATTCCAAATTTGGTGAATTTCCTGAAAGTCTCAAAAACTACTCATTTTTTTGAATGAGTGCCTAACAAACATAATATCCTTAAAATCTCTTTTGTAAAAATAACCTCTATCAATAGTTTGATTTAAAAAATATTGAGAAAAATTATGCCCAGGGGTAAAACAACTGTTTTCTGTGTCAATTAGGGAGTGCGGGATAGTTATCGTTCTGACAACCTCTATTTTTATTTCTTAAACAACGGCAGTAGAATACCGAAGGAACAAAGCACAAGATTACATAAATCAAAGTCCAGAGACAAGGCAAAATCAAGAACACCAGAAGACGGAAGACCAAAGACACTACATGCCCACAAAACACACAAACATTAATTATACAACACAAAAGACTAACGCACTAACAGTGTGAACTCTCAAAAACAGAGTGACATCAGGTGCTCCGGAAGGGTAAGCATGTCCTGCTTTGTATACAGCACCCGTCATACTGTCAGTGGGTCAATCCAGGGTAAAGTCAAAACCGGTAATGTCAAATCCGGGAAGACGTGAATCTAGCTGAAAATGTCAGTTTTCATTTGTGACACTGACATTTCATATCTATCTATGATGTCGTGGTGACGGCCATAGAATTTCTGAAGGGACGAAAGTAACAAGGGCTGAACATATCCCTGACTAAGCACTTTTTGTGACAGTGCTTTTGCTCTTTCCACAAAGTCACTGTATGAACTGCACGCTCTACAGTAACGAATTAATTGTGAAATATACTCTCCATATGCTGGTGATGTAGGTATATTGCTGCAGAAAAAGGGAAAGTTCACAATTGGAAAGTCAAAATCATCACGTTTGTCATAGAGCCTTCAGAGGTCCATGTTCGTCAATGTATAACAAAAGGTCAAGGTATGAAGCAGAATTTGGTGTATTGTTTGTCTCTTTAATTCAAGTTCACTGGGGTAGTTGCGATGTAATTATACTTTAAAATTCTCTAAATTACTTAGTGACGATCATTTTACATCGAATATAAAACAAGAGTGAATTGATTTTCTCATATCCTATTTTACCAATAAAAATGTTCATGGTGACTTCAAGATGAAGAATAACAATAAAAGCGTTGTTCCTTTGCTTGTTTTTTACCATGTATTTGTAGAGACTTTGTCTCATGTGCATTTACTCCATATCCTTTTATTCATCATATTAGAACTCTTTTTTGGGAACATATTTGAGTTTACAAACAATATTGAAATATGGTGTAAACTGAAGATACATGAAATCGAGGAAAAACATATTTGCAGTAATGAAAGATATATTAACAAATCGGTCTTTGAATGAAAACGTGACCTGGAAACATCCTTTCATTTTTCCTATTAGTGAATACAGAGCACTTATTGAATCTGAAGAGCTTAATATTCCTTTGATCTATAAATGATATACTATGGTATTGAATGACGCTGTAGTAATATGTAATTAGAAAATAGGAAATAATATGTAAAATAACTACATAAAGGTGTTCCAATGGATCTAAGTTTAGTCCTGTTTTCTGTTATATTTCACTAAATTCACCGCAAACGTATACATAAAAGTAAATATAGATGAAGTCACATGTTGCATTTCAGTTGGCAATGATAAATGCGCAGATAAAAATTGTAAATTACCATAGTGATGTGTTTTAATAATAACCAAATTTAAGCCAGCCCTGATACTTTCGAGTCATTAGCATTGGAACAAGATTGCTACACGTGCTGCATAAGGAACTTACAACTAACAATAAAGGATATAGAGTAAATGCAAATGAGGCAAAGTCCATACAAATAGAAAATATTTACGTAACTAGCTGTCATTCGGTTATGCTCATTGTTGAAGGCCTCATGGTGACTTCAAGATGAAGAACAACAATAAAAGCTTTGTTCCATTGCTGTGTTTTACCATGTATTTGTAGAGATTTTGTCTCATTTATATTTACTCCATATCCCTTCATTGTTAATTTAAGACAGGAGTTTGTCTCTCCTGCAGTGTGGAGTCCGTAAAAAGATTCCCCGTGAGAGAGATGTATGCTCTATATACATTACAGTTATGGTGTACTTGTTTTTGAGAGAATTTCTCATTTGAATGCACTATCATTCTTTCAAATTTTGGCTTTTTAATTTTTTTGTAATTCAAAATTGCTTTCCTGACCACCTGTTTATTGTGCCCACGTCTCATGATTTTATTATGCCAAGTTTTCTTACAATTGGCTCGATGAGTGCCCTGTGGTTGTTTAAATTTTGTGATCGTCCTCTACTAGCCTTTTTGTCGGCAAATTGATGGCAGCTATTGTAAGAACACTTTGCCAGTTAAGTTTATGTTTGTTGACGATCCCGCATCCATGGATCAAAGGATAAAAGATATGGATGTAGCGTTGCTCAACAATTAGCAATTAATTCCGCTCAAACCGGTGCTAGGGGCCGTCTTAAACTTGCTATGAGGTATGAGTAATGCTCATTGTTGAAGGCCTTATGGT
>MJUU01007865.1:7183-19219 GCA_002080025.1 Modiolus philippinarum
TTGCCAGCTGTTGGAATGTTATGTTAACCTGACCTACTTTTCTTGAGTGATTATAATAATTTGTCAAAAGTGGTTGCTAAGGCATTGGCCAATGAAAACAGAATCATCACTCATATAATATTTGTTTATTTCCCTGTCTATTTCATGACCCGATTATCTCAACGAATTGCAAAGACTTTTTCCAAGTTTGATGATCGTATCTTTGCTGTTAGTGTGAGGCATTCTTTGATCCAATCTCTTTGCTTTGAGGCATAACGGTCTCTATTGCAGTGGCTTATGATTTACCATGTGCTGTCACTGAGAGCACCAGGACTGACAAGGAGAAATTAAATAGTTTTAACTATATTAAGCAGGATCCTTTTCACAATCTACCCATCATTCCTACTGCATTTCCAAGGCCCATAATGTTTATCTTCGTTTGTTAGGTCTACAGGTATTTCAGTTATGAGGTTTGAACTTATACCTTTTGGGCTCGGAGTGTAGAGGACTTTTACATTGTTCTGTCCTTGGCAGACCCTGACGTCAATTCTGTGATACAAATGTCGCCATAATGGTTCTTAACATACTTATAACGATGTCTTATTTAATGTAGATATTACTCAAATTTATTGAACAGGTTGGGCATGGCTTAATTTTCTCTGTCTTGTAGGTACTTTGACACGAAAACTCCCGATATAATTGACCCGTGACCAGTCAGGTCAATTAAATAGAGTAATATCATACTTACCAATATTAGTGATGTACTCGTATGTTATTTGGATGAATAAACTATTTGAATGCTTGTTTTAGAAACAAAATTTTTTTATCTTGACTAAAAAACGCGCTTGTAAAAAAACGAGACTTATATATTTAACGACCTAGTCTACACCGCTTAATTCTTATTAAGATATTTGTTATATGATTGTATTTTTTTCTGTTTTCTAATTGGCTGAAACAGCTTGAGAAGTAATGAGTATGAATGATGTCAACCTAAAATCTGATATAAATAGCAACATGTTATGTGGACTGTAATGTCAACCTGATTTTGGCTAAAATAGAAATAAAAATTCCAGTTTCCAATAGCTAATCTAAGTTTAGAAATAACTGAATTATTGGACGTAGTTTTCAATTTTATTGTTAAAACTTTCATGCTTGTTAATTAAAGGCTCAAATTCGTTATATATAAGAAAACAAAAATAAATGACATGAAAAACAAAAACAAATATAAATAAATAATTAATGACATTCCTCTCCACTTACAACAGTCAGAAATAAGTCGTTTCCCAGATTATTTTTTTCCCTGTGTATATCATATAATAAAACAATTACTGACTTTGAAATAGGTTGCTGCAGGAATTTATCAACCCTCAAAAAGCAATATTCACCTCGCCGTTCGCTCGGTGATTATTACTTTTTTCAGGTTGATAAATCCCAGCAGCAACCTAGTATATCAAAGTCAATAATATTTATTTTTTGTATAATATGACATATTGCAAACATAAATAACCGATTTTCACATCTGGCTCATAAACTGAAATATTTGTTTTAAATAAAAATGGTCTAACATGTTTCCTGTTCAACGTAAATACATCGGCAAACCAATGAGGAAAAGGGGAATTCTAAAATCATAAATCAAAAATCACGGCAATTCATATACAACACGAACTGAGACAGCATGACAAAGATAAAACAAATAAAACAGAAAAGAAAAAGAGCGCCACATAACTAAAGCACTAGCAGTGTGAACCCCTACAAAAACTGTGGTATCATCAGATGCTCCGGAAGGGTAAGCATGCTCTGTTCAACGTATGGCACTGACGTTTTCTTCTTATTTGTTTAGGTACTAAAAGAGGATTGTATATTGTTTATTGGTATCCAGCAAGACCTTTTCCACAGAAAAATGACCACAGGACCGTAAGCACTATAATTTAAGTAATAATTTCAATGTAGGGAATTTGAAACATGAAGGATATGAATTCTATTATGACTTAATGCATTGTTCATTTGTTTATGAGATAATGATGCTCATTAGAATGAAATTAGAATGAAAACTATTACCCTTTTGATCGGAGAGCTCTACTGATAGAACAACATATTAAAAGATTTTGAAAATCCATGTGAAAAGTTTGAAACATTAGACGTTAAGATGTTGGCAAGAAACGGTTCTCTGAAGAGTTTTCCTTCGTTTTTATCAGCTACATATATCCCTTATGATATAGGTAGATAGATTTTAAAGTTGGTAAAATTTAGAAACGTGTCTATTTTCTGTTTCTTTGTTGTTTCCAATGTTGCCATTGTCCTTGGATTGACGACTCGGTTCTCACTTACTTCTGTATTTTAAATCCATCTGTGACTAAGACAATTTTGTCCACGTGCAAATATATTTATAATATGAATGATAACGTGTTGGTAAGGTAAGCTTTTAAGGTAGAATAAATGATTCAGAATGCCAACAGTTATGAAAATCATCATTTTCAAACCTATCGTCTACGGCTGGATTTGAACCATCTATTGTAACACCGCCTGCACTATGTCCAGCGCCCTAGACCACTCGGCCACCTAGGCAATATAAAATTAAAGTGTTCTGTAACCGAGTCATTCCTCATCATGGAAAATCTAGAGTTGTAACGTAGTACACGATGAACATCAGGTAGGTAGGAAATAGACAGAAAAGGGATAAGGTTGCAGCACATAAGATGCATAAGGTACATAGAAAATATTTATGGACACAGCTCTGTATATAATATGAATATTTATGTTTATTTGAATGGATATAACCCAACGATGTCGAATGCCGCTAAAAACAGAGGCTTTTGAAAGTTAAATATTTTATTTTATTCAAAAAATATTTATTTCACCTTCATTTTCATAAATGATGTCGAATGCCTCTAAAACCAGAAGCTTTTGAATGTCCAATATTTTTTTTTATTCAAAAAATTTTTATTTCACCTTCATTTTCAAAAATGCTGTAGTTTGTTTTACTGACTGACTTAACAAAGAATATATTTTATGATATAGCATGGATATCATATTGAATATACATAATATCCTTTGGGTAATTATATGCTTAAAAAATTGTAAGTTTGAATCTGGTGGTGGATTGACTGTTATTTCCCGAGGAAATTCAGAAACCAAAAAGGCCAAATTTCGGTGCTGAACCGAAAACTAATTTGATTTGAAAACTTGCAAAATATAAATTAAAAAAGAAACGTTGAAAACCAAGGATTATTTCTCTTGTGCATCTCTGTCCTTAGGTGGTTTTGGCTTTTCATTTAGATCTTTTTTGTAATTTTTTTTTTCTATCAGCATTATCGCATATTTCGGGTTATGATTTTCCAAATTAGTAAAGAAAGAATATGAAGTAAATGTACATGAGACAAAATCTCTACATACGCATGGTAAAACAAAGCACTGTAACAACGCTTTTATTGTTGTTTTTTATCTTGAAGTCACCGCGAGGCCTTCAACAAATCAGCCTTTCTTATGCCTCATAGTTAGTTCATTGCTAATTACCGAGAAACGCTAATTTATCAAATGTTTTGATTTGATCTGACTGAATATAAATAAGTTGTCAAAATGGCGACATACAGAAACTAAATTTACAGTTAATTCCCGTATAGGAGGTATCAATATTTTGCCAATTTCGAAAATTTAGACAAATAAATCAAAAGTCAAAAACAGGACATTCAGATTTAATGCAAATAAAGACAACATTGCAATCACATGTTAAACAAAAAAGCATAAATAAAGAAGAATGCCACGAATATAAATTGGTACCAATGTGATACATCCAGTAAAGAGCGATTTCATTAGGTGCTATGGAATTAAAGCTAAACATGATCTTCTCAAAGCACAGCACCTGTCACACTGCCATTGAAAAGTCAGATTTGAAGTCAGGCTCACAAAAAAGGTAAAATTTGGTTTTTAGGGTATTCAAGACATTTTAACAGAAATTCACCATCTATATCGAAATACATGTATTGTGCATTATCAAAACGTTTTGGTCTTTAGATAAGGCTGTATGCAAGTATCAGGATAAATTAAAGAAAATGAAAAAAAAATCAAATGGAACAACGGCAGTAGAATACCGAGGGAACAAAGGATTGAAATTTACAAAAAATCGAAGTCCAAAGACACGACCAAAACGAGAACACAGAAAACAATGACGTTAGACACAAAAACAATGACATTAGACACAAAAACAATGACGTTAGACACAAAAACAATGACGTTAGATAAATACAAAGCACAGAAACAGAAATTACATTCAAAATAAAACAGTGTGAACTCCAGTGAAACTGAGAGTGACATCAGGTGCTCCGAAAGGGTAAGCATGTCCTGCTCTGTTAACAGCACCCGTCACACTGTGAGTGATTCAATCCGGGCAAATGTCAAAGTCGGTAGTCAAATCCGGCGGACGTGAATCTAGCTGAAAATGTCCAATTTCATTTGGGATACTGACACGTCATATCTTTCAATAATGTTATGGTGACGGCCATAGAATTTCTTGAGGGATGAAACTAACATAGGTTAAACAAATTCCTGACTAAGCAGCTTTTGGGAAAGTGTTTTTGCTCAGTTCAAAAAATTACTGCACAAACTATACGCTCGACAGTAACGAATCAACTGTGAAATGTACACTCCATAGGCTGGAGAATTAGGTATATTGCTGCTAAGAAAGGGAAAGTTCACAATTGGGAAATTAAAATCCTCACGATTGTCATATAGCTTAGATTTCAAACAATGGACAATGGAATGATATAGAGTAAAATCACATGAGACAAAGTGTCTACAAATGCAAAATAAAATCAAGCCCTAGAACAACCCTTTTAATTGCTTTTCTTCATTTGAAGTCAAATTGAGACCGTCGACAATGAGCCCTGCTATCACATCTACCTCATGGTCAATTTAAGATGGTCCCTAGAACCGGTGTGGGCTTTGTAGAAGTTCAGGTTAAATGCCTGACATGTCAAAAAATTCCATCGTCATCAATACAAACGTCCCTTAAAGTCTACAAGTCATTTACGGACGTCGACAAGTGAAATACCAGTGTTTGCAAATATCAAAATACCGAAGTTACTGTGAATTTTGCTTCTGCATATGCACATTTCGACAACTTATGTTTCTTCAGTGCAGATAAAGTCAAAACATTTGGAAGTCCATATACCAACAAACGTTTAAAAACTTATAGGGAACGATTAACCAATAAGATCTAAATAGGAAAGCAAAATCAGCTAAGGACAGAGCTATCCAAGAGGCAGATACTCCTTAGGTTTTAATATTGCAAATTTTAAAAATAAAATTCGTTTTCGGGCCAGCACCGAAGTACAGGCTACTGGTCTGGTGAATACCCACGGGGACTTACAGTCCACCAGCAGAGACATCGGCCCACTGGTACCGAAGAACAAAATACCGAGGTTACTGTGAATGTAGGTTTTAAATATGTACATTTCGACAACTTATGTCTCAGCAAACGACTAGAAATTGATCATGCAAACATCAAACTAGTGCATGTGAAGAAGGTATTAAAAGTAAAAGGACTGTTGGTGTACATGTTCGAAAAATAACAAAATAGTGGTTATTGGAGTGTTGGCAAGTAAGAATCAGAAGCACAACTGGTTCTTTCGATAAATATACACAGATTTAGAGTTGTTCATTTCCGGAATGTTTCCAGATATTATAATGGGTTGACCTTGAGGTCATCCGGAGAAAGAAACGTCTGCTGCGTACTGAGAGCAAAGGGAATAAATTCTGTTTACTGTATGGTTGTAATATTTCGCGGGGTATTAATTTTCGCGCTATTCTCATTTAAAAAGATAACCGCAAAAATGTATACCCGCAAATATGTCACTGTAAGCCTGAATATAAATAAAGATAATGACTTGAACTAAAAATCCGCGAATTTAAAACCCCGCGAATTAGTCCAACACTGAAAACCGCGAAAATTTCGTACCGCGAATATAAAGCCCTAAACAGTATCACAGTGCTTGATCTATTATAAGTCAACGTTCGCTAGAAGTGTAATTTATCGTCATTTTTATCAAGGAAGAACATTTCCAACCAACTTGATTCATCCCACAAAACAAAATACAATTTATCCACTATCAAGCCCATCTGAAGTCGGCAACCAGCTTCCAGTAGATTCGAAGTAAACATGGTCGTGAAAACGAAACTGGAAATGCGTATATTATCTGCACCCTTCATTCGACCCTAAAGAACATAAAAAATGGTGACTTTCAAAAAGTAAGTGTCTCATAGTTTTCTTTTTGATACCTTTTCCAACAAATTATTGGGTCTTCAGTTAGTTTGCTTTTGTTTTCATTCTCAGGAATCAAGACAAATATCCTAAAAACTCACCAAGGGGAAAACATCTTGATGATTTGCTGAAGACCCTTGGACAATTTGGACGTTACCAAAAAAGTCGGTTATTACTTATCAGTCTCGTAGCTATTGTATGTGCATTTCATGCTATGAATATGGTGTTCGTTGGTGCAAAGCCTGAATACAAATGTATTGCTCCATCTATTAACGTGTCAGACACTGCGCTCGGAAATACGACAGAAGAAGAAATTCAAGTCTTCCTTCAGAGTGCAGGATCTTGTAAGGTATATGATGGTTCAGAAACAGTAGCCCTTCTTTTATCTAGCAATTATAGTTTAGAAGAACTTAGAGTCAAAAATGTATCAGTGTCTACAAAGAAGTGTGAGAATTGGAAGTATTCAGACGAAGTCTATGGATCAACAATTGTTACACAAGTATGTCGTAAATAATTAAACACATATAACATATACTTCAACAAATACTGTTAATTTATTTTCTGCATATGCGCATTAAAAAAAGTGGGTATTAATAAAAAAACAAAACCAAAGAATAAACAAACAAACAAACAAAACCAACAGTTGGAAACATTTCTCTTTCTTCTCTTTGTATTTTCGTTAAGAACAAATAAAAACAAAACAATCGAAATACGATGTTTTTAGCGGCAATCGAAATTATCATCTTGAATTTAAGAACTGGAGATTAATGCCCCATAGACCACTACAACAATTCGTTGTGTCGAAAAAATCTATTAGCTACAGCCGGAAGAGATAATTCAGATAATTCAAAGATATTAAAGAGTACAGACAATATTGTTCAGAGGATAACATCGAATTTTTTTGATAAAAACTTCAGAGTCTCTATTTTTGATGACTTGTTATCTATTTGAGATATTGTACGGTCAAAACCAATTTTATCTTGAGGGTAATAACAAGCTGATCAATCAGAATTGTCAAGATTTTAAATCAAAAGGGCAAAAATACCGAAATATTTTACCTCCAATGGTCTTGACTAGGGACAGTCATTTCAAAAGAAAACATGGGTTAAACCGATTTAATGGCGCACCAAATCCTTTTTTCCTTGTGGTAGTGTACGGTAACAACTCAACAGCAATTGCCATTGAAAGGTCGTATACTGTGAAAGGGAACAATCATCAAACTGAAAAGTGAACAAGAGGCTGTCAAGAGCTCACCAGGACCATGGGTGACATAGAGAGATGACCGACATTTCCAAAACCATCAACAGTTTCAAACCATATTCCCTGCTTTAGGCAACCTTGGACTGGATGCTGACATGCCAGTTGCAAAGTTTGGGAATCCAAGGACTTTTGTGATGAAGTTTGTTTTCAATTGGATTAGTGGTTTTGAGAGACCTTATTCTTTTAATGGAGTCCAATATAAACTATGTTCCCGCTGATGGCCATATGAATGAGGTTCTGATCTGCAGGATGGAATTTAAAAGGTAACAGGAAACACCTAACATGGCCGAAAAACAGTCACATTCCAAAATGTACCGACGAACTGTACAAGAAAAAAAACATAAATAAAAAAACATATATAACACAGCGGGGCTCAGGTATGGGCGTAGGCTAATCCATGATTTAAAACACTATTACATGACAAATGTTCTATTGAAGAAAAACATATAAGACAATCATACAGTGAAAAATAAAGCTTAATTAGTCCAAGCGTTGTGTATGCGAATAAGCTCTATTGTCATAAGACCGAATAAACCCATAGTCTTAAAGCGTAAAGCTTATAGTCTAGATATCAACCCAAGTTAAAGTTAATGTTCCTTATATAGTCTTGAGACTTCTTAATATAAAGTTCACATCATCAGATAGCTTCAGAAAACATCGGGTTTTATCCATCTTGTAGAATTGTCGTAAACACAATAATCCAAATCCTAATATGTTTTGAAGAATCAACAGCTGCATAGAATAACAAGGTAGGTGACGTCATTGTACACTCGCTAACTTCATGATTAAGAAAAGGTTACAATATTTATGAGCTTCATGTAACCTGGCATTGAAACAAGTAGATAATAAATGTCAAGCAATAGATGAACGTCAATGTTTTACGGCTACTTCTCTGCACTTGGATGGTACAAACGTTAACGCGAAGCTAACTGTATTACACATAACACAAACGTAAATAACGATAAGAACTCAGGACAGCCGGACTTGGTACCGGCACTAGCAAAAGCCAGCGGCCAGAGTTAAATCTGTTTTGGGTACGTTTTTAAAGGGGACCATCTAGGTAGCTTTGAGACTTAATTTGGTTCTAATTGGCCTAGTACTTTCAAAGAACATCTTTGACGGTCTCATGAAAAAAACAATGTTACTGCTAGCAGCCATATTTGATAACTTGTGGGCCTCCCGGAGACCTTTATTGGAAGGTACCATCAAAGTACCGTTATGTTTTAATTGGACAAATTGTTTCCCAGGAGATCTTTGAAAGTGTTTCAATGCATTATCCATTTATTCAATTTCAGACCATCTATCAAAAATATAATTTGGTTAGGGGATCCCCTTATAATCTAGGTAATAAAAACTGCTGAAATCAAAACATTAGAAATTGCCTGGGCAGGGGTTCTCCTTATTTACCAATATATACATATTTCTGAAAACAAAACCTAAAATTTAAAAGAATACTTTTTTTTTAAATTCAGTTTTCTTGTTTGGTGTCAACAACAACTTAAAGCTCCACCATCTATTACAACCCATACCAGACCCCCAATTCAAAAATAAATTGGGCAGGTGTTCCCCTTATAATCTAGATAATACGTATTGCTGAAATTAAAAAAAATTCTGAGAATCCTTTTTTAAAAATTTTTGGAAGGGTTCCCCTTATAATATTGCTGAAATCATAAATAAATTACGTAGCAGAATATTTCTTTTTTAATTTCAGTTTTCTGGTCTGGTTTCCATGTAAACCAAGAGCTCTACCATCAATTGTAGCCCATATCCGACCACAATTTAAAAAAATTAGGCACGGGTTCCCGTTTTAATACATATTGCTGAAAACAAAGCATTTAGAGTCCCATTCTCAAAAAAATATTTGGCAGTGGTTGCCCTCATATATTGCTTAAATAATAAAATATTTGAAAACTGCTTGCAAAAGACATTAAGTTTATAACCTCCCTAAGCTTTATTATCTCCTTTTTAAAATTTTCACTCTTCACTAGATCTATTTTCCTGTTACTCATGATGTGTCTCTGTTTCTTTTTTGTTTCCGTTGTTGCAATTGTCCTTGGATTATTCGTGTTGGATTGACAAACCGAATCTCACTTACTTCAATTAAAAAACACTCTCCAAAAAGGGTGTTTATGAACATAATTAGAACTATTTGATGTATAGTACAATTTTTAATAATAAAAAGAATATTTCTGAACAATAAAACTTTTTCCTGCTTTTTTTGTTGAAGCATCATTCCAAACATGTGTTTTCACATTTAACCATAAGTTGTAACCCGTTGGTGGACATCTTGTACGGAAATGACCTACTGGATACCTTTTTGTGGACGGGACCGTCCAACAACAATTATGACTAAATAGGGTTCTTATTGCACAGGTATTTTCTGAGAAGATCTTTAAATGTGTTTTCCATAGGGTCCAATGTTCAACTATGTTCAACGCTAGCGGCCATCTTGGATGATGTACGGAACTGCCAGATACATTTTTGGGAATGGAACATGTGTGAACAATTGTGACAAAGTTTGATTGTAAATGGACTAGTGTTTTCTGACTAAAAGAACTTTGAAAGCGTTCTCCATAGGGTCCAATGTTAAAATATGTAACCCGCGGACGGCCATCTTGGAAGAGGTGTGCTTCTGCTGAAAACCATTTTCGGAATGGACAATCCAAGGACCATTGTTCAAAGTTCGGTTGCTCTATGGAAATGTAGATTTTGAGAAGATCTTTAATGCATTTTCAATAGGTCCAATGTAAAACTGTGTTCCCTGCTGGGGGCCATCTTGGAAAAGGGACGGACCTACCGGAGACCTTTTTTTGAAAGGACCATCTTAAGATCATTAAGATCATTGCGAATAAGTTTGGTTCTAATTAGACTAGTAGTTTCTGAAAAGGAGGTCTTTGAATTTCTTTCCCATAGCGTCCAATGTTATAATTATGTTACTAATTAGCCGGCATCTTGGACGAGGTACGCACCTGCTAGATACCTTTTTCGGAAGGGACCATTGTGACTGAGTTTGGTTTTGATTGGAGTAGTAGTTTCTGAAAAGTAGATCTTTGAATGTCATTCATAGGGTCCAATGTTGAATCTTTGTTTCCCACTGGCGGCCATCTTGGATGAGGTATAGACATGCCTGATAACTTTTTGGAAGGGACCATCTAAGGACCATTGTGACTAAGTTTGGTTCAAATATTGGACATGCATGTAGTTTCTAAGAAGAAGATCTTTGAATGCCTTTTGCATAGGGCCCAAGGTTTAAACTATGTTCATCTCTAGTGGCCTCTTGGATGGGGTATAGACCTGCCAGATACCTTTTCAGAAGGGATCATCTAAGGAACATTGTGACTTAGTTTGGTTCTAATTGGACATTTTGTTTTGAGAAGATCTTTAAATGTGTTTTCAATATGGTCCAATGTTAAAAATATGTTCCGCGCTGGCGGCAATCTCGGATGAGGTACGGACCTGCCGGATACATTTTTTGGAAGAGACCATCTAAGGACCATTGTGACTAAGTTTGGTTTCCATTTGGCTGGAATTTTCTAGTAGAGCTTTGAATGTCTATGCCATAGGGTCAAATGTGAAAGCTTTGTTCCCCGCTGGCGGTCATCTAGGATCAAATACAAACCTGCCATATACAATTTTAAAGGAGACCACCAAAGGTCTTTTGTGACTAAGTTTGGTTCTTTGAATTAAAAGTTTACGACAGACGGACCGACGACAGTTACCGAGTGATGGCAAAAGCTCACCCTGGCAAAGCCTGGTGAGCTTAAATCGAATCTTGAATCAAACCTCAATTTTTTCCATAAGGGACTGTTATCTAATAAAGAACGTTTTAACGATCGTGTAAGAATAAAAATAAAAAAAATTACATCATAAAATGTGAATGTTCTTACTATTCTTATCTGAAAAGTCCATGTTTAAAATCTGGTATCAATGTTAGAGAAGAACTTTTTAAAATAAAGTTTAATGATAATGAGCAGCAGGCCATGTATTCATGTGAGTAACAGTTGCTGAAATTGTTTGAGTAGTACTTAGTAAAAAGGTATTTATTCGACCAGAGTGGCTGATTGCCAAAAAGAATGAATAAAAATAAAGATAAATGAAACAAATTTGCACAAGTAATGTTGCTTACAGTGCATTGTTAGTGCTCTTGTTAAGTGTTGTATTTGTGCGTTTTGTAGGTGGTTAGTGTCTTTGGTATTCCGTGTTTGGTGTTCTAGCTTTTGTCTTGTCTCTGGACTTTGATTTATGAAATCGTGTGCTTTGTTCTTTCGTTATTCTACTGTTTTTTGTTTTTTTTTTTTCAGTGAAATATCCTTAACGTTTTTTACCTTGATAGATACAGTATCGGAGGAAACGTGAAACGTAACATAATGGCATATAGCTTCAACTCCTCCCTATGTGGCGGGGATTGAAGATTTTCTATATTTGGCATATTTTTTAGCTATAGTTTACCATAAATATGATCATTAAAACGTTTTACCAAATGCAGCTTTAAAGTTGGACATTTATATCGAAACATTTACAAGTATCATGTAGAATTGTAC
>MJUU01007866.1:0-13756 GCA_002080025.1 Modiolus philippinarum
TGTTGTAGTGTAGATACTAGCAGTTGTTGTAGTGTAGATACTAGTAGTAGTTGTAGTGTAGATAGTAGTAGTTGTTGTAGTGTAGATACTAGTAGTTGTTGTAGTGTAGATACTAGCAGTTGTTGTAGTGTAGATAATAGTAGCTGTTGTAGTGTAGATACTAGCAGTTGTTGTAGTGTAGATAGTAGTAGTTGTTGTAGTGTAGATACTAGTAGTTGTTGTAGTGTAGATACTAGTAGTTGCTGTAGTGTAGATACTAGTAGTTGCTGTAGTGTAGATACTAGTAGTTGTTGTAGTGTAGATACTAGTAGTTGTTGTAGTGTAGATACTAGTAGTTGTAGTGTAGATACTAGTAGTTGTTGTAGTATAGATACTAGTAGTTGTTGTAGTGTAGATACTAGTAGTTGTTGTAGTGTAGATACTAGTAGTTGTTGTAGTACAGATACTAGTAGTTGTTAGTGAAAGAACAATAAATGAATAATCACTATAGTGTAGATATTATGAATTAAAACTGCAAAATACTATTGCTAACTGTATTGTAGCTAATGTTTCATAAACATCAATAAATGAATCATCTCTGTAGTGTATCATGACTTTGTTATATAGAACATCCATAGACGAATTTGTTGCAGAAAAAAAAAAACTTAATTATCAAAGAAGTGTAGCTAGGGTGACAATCAGTAAACAACTTATCACTGTGGTAAGATGAAGAATAATCGAATTGTCACTGTAGTGGAGATGGCTTATTGAAGAGTGTTACACGAAGCAGCAATAAACAAGTCAACACTGAAGTGTTGTTAGTGTAACATGCAGAAATGAACAAATAATCAATGCAGTGTAGCTACATGTAGTGTCACATGATGCAGCTATAAACACATTGACACTGTTATACAATACAGTTATTATTGTATTATCACTATGTAGTGTAGATAGTGCTACATGAAGCAGCAAAGACATATTTAACGAAATATCACTGTAGTGTAGCTGTATTACATGAAGCAAGAATCAACTAATTATCACTGTAGTATAGATAGTGTTATATGAAACAAGGAATAAACTAATTATTACTGTAGACTAGTCTGAAACCTTTTTTTTATTATGCTCATGTGTGGTGTAGACAGAATGATAAATGATTATACTGTAGTGTACCTAGTGTTACATGAAGGAAACGGCCTTTCAAATTAATCAATTAAGCACAGATTTTTTCACAAACCTATTATCATTTTGTTGGTGAAGTTATTCACATAGTATAATTTGGTAGGACTTTCTGTATTACAATCAGCTGATAAAACACCTAAAAATCACGTGCTTTGGAAAGGGATCACCAAAGGACTTTAGTGACCAAGTTGGTTTAAATTGGCTCAGTGGTTTCAGAGAAGACCTTTGCATGCATTTTCCATAGGGTTCTATGTTAAACTATGTTCCCTGCTGGTGGCCATCTTTGGTGAGGTATGAACAAAAAAATCACAAATTTTGAAGGGGACCACTCAAGGACTGTTGTTACCACTTTTGTTCCAATCGGCCTAGTGGTCTCAGAAAAGATCTTTGAATGAAAAGTTAATGACAAACGAAGGACTGTTGTTACCACTTTTGTTCCAATCGGCCCAGTGGCCTCAGAAAAGATCTTTGAATGAAAAGTTAATGACAGACGAAGGACTTATAGATGGACAACGTACAGACTCCAAGTGAAAGCAAAAGCTCACCTTGCCTATAGCCAGGAGAGTTAAAAACTAAGTATTTCTAAAATACAAACTGACTTTTGATCATTTGGGTGCTACCATTTGTCAGGTTTTGTCGCAATGATAGGACAAATAGGTGGAAATTATCATATGCAAATTGTACTTTTTTGTCATATTAAACAATTTTATACAATATATAAAAGTATCTTAAGAGTGGTCTTTTAGCTAAATATGGGCTAGCTACTGGGCATTACAGATTGTACATTTTGCATTTTCCATGGATTTAGTGTTCTTATAAAACAAGAATTTTCTATATCCTATTTACAGTACCAGTACAAAAAATATTTTGGCTGTATTGAATATGTACAAAGGGGAATAACTCTAAAACATCAAACAGTTTAAATTATAATATGGCCACATGTGGCAAATATAACTCAGATGTACTGGCTATATTGGCTCACACGGACAAAAAAAAGAACCACAGTGAAGATGTTAGTTCCAAATTTCAGGTAGTTTTAGAAAAGAAGTTTGAATCTGTTTCCTATATAAACTAGAGCTGTCGCGAAATGGCAGCCAGGTATATCCCCCGCTAATTGAACCCTGAATCAATATGGCTAGTGTAAAGTTAAGTGTGTGTGGACACAATACAAGTATGGACAAAATGATATACCTGCCCCTTTTTTCCTGAAAATATTCAAAGACAAATAATCTCCCATTCAAAATCTCGGACAGCAACCATATTACTTCATGCACATCTTCAGGTGGTGTACTAAAACTGTGCAACATTTCATCAAAATCCAAACAGTGGTTTGAAGAACATACGCTGACAAGGATCACGGGGGCACCCCTTCCCCTTGTTCCAGAAAATATTCAAAGACGAATTATCTCCCCTTCAAAATTAGAGCATGCCGTTGTTGGAAGGGCCCCGCAATTTCGATCCTGAAATTCCATGCAAAAGTAAAATTGAGGTAAGTGTGGACTCATATTCTGTTTGACACACAAATGTGTTGATACAGTAATTTGCTGGATACAGTGATTTCTTGAATTTTTACCAAACCATGTCATTTCTCAGCTTCAGACTTAATATCAAATCATTCCAAGCTGATACAAGTCTAAAAATCTTATGAAGATAATTTGGTTTATAGTAAAAAGTAAAAGTATTGGAAAACAGGAAGTGGATGATCAACAAATTTGAAAAACCACTTTTGCAATACAACTCATCATTTCAAAGCTTCAAACCAAATTTCAAATCATTCCCTCCAGTAGAAGCCAAGAAATCTGTGACAGAAATTTAGTTTTTAGTAAAAATTGAAAGTCTCAGCAAACAGGAAGTGGTTGTTCCACAAACTTGAAAATTGTTTACTTAATACAACTCATCATTTCCAAGCTTCAGACAAAATTTCAAATCATTCCCTCCAGTTGAAGCCAAGAAATCTGTGACGAAAATTATGTTTTTTTGTAAAAATTGAAAGTATCAGCAGGAAAAGGCCCCCGGCAAACTAGAAAATTGCTTACACAATATAACTCATCATCTCTAAGCTTCAGACCAAATTTCAAATCATTCCCTTCAGTAGAAGCCAAGAAATCTTTGACGGAAAATTTGGTTTAAAGTAAAAATTCAAAGTATCGGTACACAGGAAGTGGATGTCTGACAAACTTGAAAATCGCATACACAATAAAACTCATCATTTCCAAGCTTCACACCAAATTTCAAATCGTTCCCTTCAGTAGAAGCCAAGAAATCTTTGACGGAATTTTGGTTTTTAGCAAAAATTCAAAGTATCGGCAAACAGAAAGTGGGCACCCGACAACATGAAAATTGCTTACACAATACAACTCATCATTTCCAAGCTTCACACCAAATTTCAAATCGTTCCCTTCAGTAGACGCCAAGAAATCTTTGACAGAAAATTTGGTTTTAAGCAAATATTCAAAGTATTGGCAAACAGGAAGTCGGCACCCCACAAACTTGAAAATTGCTTACACAGTACAACTCATCATCTCCAAGCTTCAGATCAAATTTCAAATCATTCCCACATATAGAAGCCAAGAAATCTTTGACGGAAAAAATTGTTGACGGACAGACGGATGGACGGACAGACAGACGGACAAACGGACAAAGTGAAAACTATAAGGCACCCGCACCTCGATGCGGGGCCCTAATTATGGGCATCATATATATAACTTCAAGCACATCATCAGATGGTGTACTACAACTGTGTAACATGTCATCAAAATCCAAGCAGCCACTTAGGAGAACATGCGCTGACAAGGTACACCTCTCCCCTTTTCCAGAAAATATTCAAAGACAATTATCTCCCCTTCAAAATTTCGGACATCAACCATATTACTTCATGCACATCTTCAGGTGGTGTACTAAAACTGTGCAACATTTCATTAAAATCCAAGCAGTGGTTTAGGAGAACATGCGCTGACGAGGATCATCCCTCCCCCTTTTTCCAGAAAATATTCAAAGACGAATTATCTCCCCTTCAAAATTTTAGGCAGCAACCATATTACTTCATGGAAATCTTCAGATGGTGTACTACAACTGTGTAACATTTCATCAAAATCCAAGCAGCCGTTTAGGAGAACATGTGCTAACAAGGTTCACCTCCCCCCCTTGTTCAAGAAAATATTCAAAGACGAATTATCTCCCCTTAAAAATTTCGGGCTGCAACCATATTACTTCATGCACATCTTCAGATGGTGTACTACAACTGTTTAGCATTTCATCAAAATCCAAGCAGCCGCAACATGCGATGACAAGGTACACGGCAGACAGGGTGATTCCTATATACCCCCCAAACTTTTAGATGATAAACTATGTTCCCAACGGTCCAATAACTGTGTTCCCTATGGAAAACAATTTGCACAAATAGGGTCCAATATTAATCATTTGGGTCAAATAATTAACTGTGTCCCTTATGGAAACCACTTAAGGCATACAGGGTTAAATAATAAACTTTGTTCCCCATGGCAGCCTCTTTTGACATGTAGGGTCCAATATCTATGTTCCCTATTGCAGAATCTTTGGAAATATACTATCCAATGAAAAACTAGAGCATGTTGTCAGAAAGGTCCTGCAATTTGGATACTGAATTGGGACAATATAAAATTGAAATAAGTGTGAAATCAAACTCTGACACATTACTATGTTAAATCAATAAAGTGTGGATTCAAACTCTGACAAATAAATATTTTAACTTGATGCAAAACTGTAAATTTGCTGGAAAGTTTTACCAAATCATATAATTTCTTTGCCTTGGACTTAATATCAAATTATTACCGCTGATACAAGCCTAAATTTATTTGAAAACAAATTTCCCATATGGTCGAATGCTAAAACTCAAGCTGTTGCTAAATGGCAGCCATTTATACCCGCCATTAAGTGAACCCTGAATCAAGAAGGCAAGCATAGATTTAAGTGTGTGTGGATACAATACAGTTGTTGACACAGTATAAATATGGATAAAATACAAGTATGAACACACCGATATACCTCCCCCTTTTTTCCAGAAAATATTATAGGACTGATTATCTCCTCTTCAAAATTTCAGACAGCAACCATATTACTTCATTCATTTCTTCATGTGGTATACTACATTTGTGTAACAATCTGTCAAAATCCAAGTTCCTGTTTAAGAGGACATTCGCTGACACGGTTCACACTCCCCCTTTTTTCCAGAAAATATTCAAAGATAAATTATCTTCCCTTCAAAATTTCGGGCAGCAACCATATAACTTCATGCACATCTTCAGGTGCTGTACTACAACTGTGTAACATTTCATCAAAATCTAAGCAGCTGTTTTTGGAAACATGCCCTGACAAGGTTCGCCCCCTTTTTTTCCCAAAAAAAGTGAATTATCTCCCCTTCAAAATTTTGGGCGGCAACCATATAGCTTCATGTACAAGTGTGTGGATACAATACTGTTGGTGACACAGTATAAATATGGATAAAATACAAGTATGAACACACCGATATACCTCCCCCTTTTTTCCAGAAAATATTATAGGACTGATTATCTCCTCTTCAAAATTTCAGACAGCAACCATATGACTTCATTCATTTCTTCATGTGGTATACTACATTTGTGTAACATTCCATCAAAATCCAAGTTCCTGTTTAAGAGGACATTCGCTGACAAGGTTCACACTCCCCCTTTTTTCCAGAAAATATTCAAAGATAAATTATCTTCCCTTCAAAATTTTGGGCAGCAACCATATAGCTTCATGCACATCTTTCAGTAGTGTACTACAACTGTGTAACATTTCATCAAAATCCAAACAGCTGTCTAGGAGAACATAAGCTGACAACGTTCATTCACCCCTTTTTCCAAATAATTATTTCCCCTTCAAAATTTCCAGCATCAACCATATTTGTTCATGCACATCTTCAGATGGTGTACTACAACTGTGTACCCTTTCATTAAAATCCAAGCAGTCATTTAGGAGAACATGCGCCTACAAGATACATGGACAGACCGAGAGACAGGGCGATTCCAATATATCTCCCCCCCCTCAAACTTTGCTTGTGGGGGTATAATAAGTTCTCAACTTTCAGCCAACCTGGATGAGGTGAGGACTTGCCAGACACATTTTAAAGGGGACTTCAGGGGACCACTGTGGCAAACTTTGGCTGCAATTAGCCCTCAGGTTTCAGAGGACAAGATCTCTGAAAGAAAAGTTTACTTTGGATGGATGACCGACGATGGATGGCAAGTGATAACAAAGCTCACCCTGGCTTTAGCCAAGTGAGCTAATAAGAGTTGTAAGAAGACAACATAGCTGGTCGGGGATTAGAGTGACTTCAATCCACAATAAATTTGAAGGTAATACATTTTTGTAATTGTAATGTTTTGAAAATTGTTAAAATGCAATATAAGGAAGTCAATGCCAAATAGGAACTCCCTTCCACCAAAAGAATAGCTTCTATAGGCAGGGTTTTTTTTTTTAGATCGCCCTCTGGGCAATGTCAATGTCAAGGTCAAAATGTCTACAAATATGGTACTGCAAGAAAGCTCCCATCATAGGAAAGTCAAATACCAAATACATGTATAAACACCCTGTCACTAAACAACTAACCTCTATAAACAAGGTTAAAGTTTTTAAAAAATTATCCTCAGGGCAAGGACAAGGTCAAAATATCTACAAATGTGGTATCAATAGAAAGCTCTCATCAAAGGGAAGCTACATATCAAATATAATTAGAGCATGTCGAAACTGGCATTGCCGGAAGGGCCCTGCAATTTTGATCCTGAAACTCTGGGCAAAAGTTAAATTGAGATAAGTGTGGATTCAAATTCTGTTTGACACACTAATGTGTTGATTCAGTAATTTGCTGGACACAGTGAATTCTTGAAGTTTTGCCACACCATATCATTTCTTAGCTTCAGCTTATATATCAAATTATTTCTACTGATACAAGTAAAGAAATATTTTACAAATAAACACCAAGGTTCTGGCAAGCAGGAAGTAGTCAAGTGGCAAACCTGAAAATAGCTTAAACAATACAACTAATTATTTCCAAGCTTCAGACCAAATTTCAAATCATTCCCTCCTGTACAAGCCAAGAAATCTTTGACAGAAATATAGTTTATGGAAAAAAAAATCATCAAAGTATCAACACAGGAAGTGGATGCCCGAAAATAATTTGGAAATCATTTACACAATACAACTCATCATTTCCAAGCTTCAGACCAAATTTCAAATCATTCCCTCCATTACAAGCCAAGAAATCTGTGACAAAAAATTTGGTTTATGGTTAAAAAATCAAAATATCGGCAAACAGGAAGTGGATGGGATGCCCAACAAACTTGAAAATCGTTTACACCATACAACTCATCATTTCCAAGCTTCAGACCAAATTTCAAATCATTCTGTCCATTACAAGCCGAGAAATCTTTGACAAAAATTTGGTAATGGTTAAAAAATCAAAGTATATGCAAACAGGAAGTGGATGCCCGACAAACTTGAAAATCGTTTACACAATACAAGTTTTACACAATACAAGTCATCATTTCCAAGCTTCAGACCAAATTTCAAATCATTCCCTCCATTACAAGCCAAGAAATCTGTGACGAAAATTTCGTTTATGGTTAAAAAAAATCAAAGTATACACAAAAAATTCAAACCATTCCCACTTAAAGAAGCCAAGAAATCTTTAACGGAAAAAAATGTTGACGGACAGACGGACAAATTGAAAACTATAGGGCACCTGCATCTCGATGCGGGCCCTAAAAGTCTATCTTCTACAGGCAGGGATAAAAGTTTTTAAAAATTGAAATAGAGGCAAAGTCAAGGTCAAACAAGTATGGTACCAAAACAAAGCTCTCATCAAAAAATAGCCACATACCAAATACAATCATACCATCACTTAATGTGTCCATTCCTCAATCAAGGTTAAGGTTTTTGCTGAGGCCACACCAACACTGGGGGTATGACAAGCTCTATGGACATTCTTATCCATAAACTAGACATCAGTGAGATGGTATCCATCTCTGTGGGCCCACACCAAGTGTGACCTAGAGGTAAAAGGTAAAAGGTCACTAACCAAGGTACGCAACACATCAACAAGTCGTCTTGAGGTGATCTATCTACATGACTAATATCAAAAGCCTATCTTAAAAAAGAAAAAAGTTATAAAGCCGACATGACTTTGTCATTGAAAAAGCATGAATGTGACCCTGAGGTTGAAGATCAAGGTCAAAGGTCACCAACCAAGGTACACGACACATCCTCTTGAGGTGATCTATCTACATGCCAAATATTAAAAGCCTTTCTCTGATGAGACAAAAAGTTATAGCACGGACACGACTGATATTGAAAAAGCATGAATGTGGACCTGAGGTCAAAGGTCAAGGTCACCAACCAAGGTACTCGACACATCACCTTGGGGTGATCTATCCACATGCAAATATCAAAAGCCTATCTCAAAAGAGAAAGAAGTTATAGCCAGGACACGACTTTGTCATTGAAAAAGGATGAATGTGGCCCTGAGGTCAAAGGTCAAGGTCAAAAACCAAGGTACGCGACACATCACCTTGCGGTGGTCTATCCACATGCCAAATATCAAAAGCCTATCTCAAAAGAGAAAAAGGTTATAGCCTGGACATGACTTTGTCATTGAAAAAGCATGAATGTGACCCTGAGGTCTAAGGTCAAGGTCAAAGGTCACCAACCAAGGTACGCGACACATCGCCTTGAGGTGATCTATCCACATGCCAAATATCAAAAGCCTATCTTAAAAAGGAAAAAAGTTATAGCTCGGACACGATTGTTTTGGACGGACGGACAGAGGGACAGACTGATTACTATAGGGCGTCCGCCACTTATGTGGCAGGTCCTAACTAAAAAAGAATTTAAACACATTTGGGATTGATAGATACCTTTATTAAAAGTTTAAATAGAAATGCTGCCAAAATTTTACATAAACATCAATATGAGTAGTGGTACACAAGATGTTCTATGGCACATTATACAAAACCAAAAAACATTAAATATATATAACATGAAGCAATATCTGGAGATATGGTACCCTATTTTGTGTAAATATTCACATTTAATGATAAAAATAAAACTTTAGTATGAAAATATACATGTAACTCAATGATGATGGGTGTGAATCTCTAGATTTTGTGGGTTCAGATTAGGAAAGAGACCAGTTTCTGGTATTTTTATTGCATGCGCTGACATACAATACTTGGTTTGGTTTTTTTTTTCAGTTTTCTGATATGGCAGGCTTAGAGATATTCCCAATTTAATGTTTTTTCTTCTTTTCAACTATAGTGCAGTTAAAGGTAGTTTTTTTTAAGGTCTTAGAAAAGATACAAGTTTAATTTTTTTTTGTATATCAAGAGCCATGTCTAGATAGAATGAACAGCATAAAACATTTGAAATTTAAATACACGAGATCATAAATCTATTGAATAGTACTTTACTTGATTTGAAAATATAAAGGTACCGGTATATAAATTTTTCATTTCTTTTGGAAAAATATACATGAATTTGTGATACATCAAATAAAGTATTTTACAAACTTTGGCTACTTCAACAGAATTAGTAGACCATCATCCATGATCCTCAAAAAATAAAGGGTGGGTTGGAAGATTTAAATTGTCAATTTTGGGTAATTTGACAACAAAACCATCAAAAAGGATGAGTGGCAGTAAGACCCATTTTTGGCCCAAGATTTACCATGAAACTAAAACTATACAAACAGACGTCTTATGTTCCTGAAACATTGAACAAATATAGGGCTTTATGAAAATGATAAAGCTTTTTTCCATATCAGTTTGATTCTCATGATAATCAGTTAACTCAAAAGCTATATTTTTGGAATAGTCAGAATTTCATAGATATTTGCTGTGTTTTGCACATTATTGTGCTTTGAAAAATATGGGCACATCTGAATAACAACTTCATATTTAGTCAAAATGTGTAAAATGGTGAAATACATCATTTCTGANAAGTTTGAAGTTTAAATTTTTCGTATATCAAGAGCCATGTCTAGATAGAATGAACAGCATAAAACATTTGAAATTTAAATACACGAGATCATAAATCTATTGAATAGTACTTTACTTGATTTGAAAATACAAAGGTACCGGTATATAAATATTTCATTTCTTTTGGAAAAATATACATGAATTTGTGATACATCAAATAAAGTATTTACAAACTTTGGCCACTTCAACAGAATTAGTAGACCATCATCCATGATCAGCAAAAAATAAAGGGTGGGTTGGAAGATTTAAATTGTCAATTTTGGGTAATTTGACAACAAAACCATCAAAATTTAATGATGCAAGTTCTTGATGTCAGATTAAGTTGTTTTACTGTTGTCTTTAATGAACTGAAATCTTTACATAAGTGTACTGTTGTGTTTTTCATCAAAACCATCCTTTTATCTCATTCACCTCCAAAAGCACTCAAGGGAAAAAAAACAAAAGTTTCTTGTTTCATTGGAAACTGAATAGAAATTTGAATTTTTGTGCACATTAAAGTCAGATTTGCAATTTGCAAAAAATAAAAGTATTCAGGGGAGCAGGAATATACTAGTTCTGCTGAATTGGCCTTCAAACATCTTAACAGGACAAAAATGAATTGAATACCAAATTACATAAATATTTCATTTCTTACAATGGCAAATGTACATGAATTTCTAATGTATCAATATCTTTTTTGTCTATATCTTACAGTTGATTCAAATATAAAGTACATAAACATTCTTCACACAGGAAAAGGCATTCCCTAAAAATATTATGCAAAATAAACGGTTAAAGGTCAAATTCATAAAGTATGATAATACCCAGTCACTCAACAGTGATACTGAGGCAATGATTATGTTACACAGAAATGGCAACAGTAACTACTGAATAGATGCTGATATGGACTAAACTAAGCAGTAAGTCTTCCAGGGAAAACATGTGTCGCCTGCGTAATAACAAAAATATTCTAAGTTCCATCAAACAGGAAGTGGGCAAGCAAGAGATCCGAAACTCTGTTACACGGTTTAGGTCCCCATACTGACACTTCATGCCAAATTGCAAAAAGCTCCGATACACGGTTCCTGAGAAAAATAGCACACAAATTTTTGTGACGCCAACGACGGATAGTGATCCCTATATGTCGCCACTGCGTGAACGCAGGCCACACAATAAGGTACAAGGTCTCTTCACAATTTTAGGTCTCATAAATATGTAATAAAAAGTTTTTTTCCTAAATCCTAAAATAAACATGGTAAAAACATATAAAATCTAAAATTCAAGCACAGTTTATCAATGGTAGTATCCAGAGGATTGAATACACAATTTTACATACCTACACTTTTTTGTTGAATAATTCCAATCAAAATGAAAATTTTGATAGAATAGCATTATAAATGAATTACCTACAAAATTCTCACCCTTGATATTAATAGAGAACAATATATAATTATGGACTTTAGCAGAGGTGAATACATTTTTTACTGACCTGTAAAGCAATATCTAAGTTTCCAGGTCCATCAAAAAGTGTATTCATTTGGGCGCAGCTTAAGTATTTCAAATGGGCACACAGGTAGGTTGTTCAGGTAAGCTATAAAACAGATATTTATTGTATTTTTGGTAAAGGCTGATCGAGTTGATAGAGATCTGAAAATTAATGACATATCTTGGAGACATATATATTAAAGTATTTTTTGTTTCATTCAATGGATTATTTAATTCAGCTGATTATTATTCTTACATGATCTCTTTGTCATCTCCTATTTGTTCCAAAAGGATAAAGTGTTACAGAATATTTTTTTGTCCAAAGGAACAATTATTACAGTATTTGTTCCTAGTGGAAATACAGATTAATACATGGGCATTTCCATATTGGCCTGGTTATCATCCCAAGACACTCATATTGGCCAGAGACGAAGTCGAGGGACAATATGGGTCGAGGGATGATAATCAGGTCAATATGGAAATGCACATGTATTAAAACTTTTTATTACATACTTCCGACGTGTAGAAATGCCAGGCCGACATGGACCGGAAGTCGTTTATTTGCCCAGGCCAATATGGANACTGTTCTTATTCTTTTTATCATATCTATATTTATAAATCTGGCTAAGCGATATTGCAATACCAATCCCATCATCCTCTACCATGAAACCTGTTCCCAGTACCACCTATAGTAAATGTTTATAATACTTTTCAACTTCAACAAGGAAACAGAAAAATTAAACCCCGCCCCGTTTTATCAGGACGAAACTGGACGCCATTTTGATGTTCGATAATCTGAAATTCCTATTGGTCAATAGTCTTCTGGGCAAGCGTACTCCTCACTTTCCCTCAAGAACTATCTATATAGCTAGGCTATTCCATAGCCTAGCTCATAAACATTATATAATAATTGTTCAAAAGGGATCAAGAAATATTATGCCAATGTTTATAATATGTCTTTCAAAAGATCTTTCTTTAGTTGGAACAAATATATGTTGACAATTTTATGTCTTTCCTCAGCTTCACGGTAGAAGTCAAATTGTCCGTCGTGAATACACATATATCATTGTATACTGTAATTGAAAATGGGTATATTGCAAGTCGTCGTTCTAAGTTATAAAGTAAATTTTTTTCGATGATGGTATCGGTAATTATTATACTTCATATAGAACAGGTAAAATGCGCCCCAAATGAAAGTTTTTATATGCGCCCAAATGAAGCAATTTTTTGCGCCCATTTGAAATAAATTTTGCGCCCAAATGAAATGTAAATGCGCCCAAATGAAATGTTAATGCGCCCAAATGAAATGTGCCGGTATTTACTCATACAAAAGACCATGATTGTTTTATTCTATAGTTCAATACATTATGACATTATGGACTGAAATATCACCCCAGCAGGTAAATACATTTATTTATTCACCTCTTTTTGAATTTTGTTGCAAACATAGTGTAAAATCAAGACACCTATACAATGATAATGTTTTACCCTTGAAACAATACTACTTTAAACAAGCAAATATTCACATTTTATTCTAACTGTGAGAAAAGCTCACAAATACACCCCCCACTCCCCAATTTAATTCCAGAAGTAAACAAATTCCCCCCCCTCCCCAAAAAAAAAACTAGAGGCTCAGAGACTGAGCCTGTATTGCTCACCTGACAAAACGCTTCTATGCCATGCATGACCAAAAATGATCATGTTTTTTACCAATGGGGTAGGGTGTATAGGTATGTTCTCAATTAGCACCCGTGTGTTTTGTCTGATCCTATTGAAATGAGTAATTTTTGCAAAAGACCTTCTATACATTTAGTATAATTTGATTTAATTGTTTTGAGAGAAGATGATGAAAAGGATGGTTTTCTCATACTGGGCTCCAATGTTAAACTATGTTCTGCACTTGAGGCAATGTTTTTTGTCGGATTGAAATGAAATGTCCAATTTTTGTAAAGTACCTTGAGTCATCATTCCTGTAAAGTTAGGTTGAATTTGCTTCAGTGGTTTCAGAAGAGTAGATGAAAATGTGATTTTCATATAGGGTCCAATGATAAACTATATCCCTGCTGGCGGCCATGTTTTCTAACGGATTGTAAAGAAATGAGCAA
>MJUU01007871.1:3040-21897 GCA_002080025.1 Modiolus philippinarum
AAAAAAACAGATCAAAAAAAAGTTTCTGGTGTCGTTTCCATGGCAACCAAATGCTCTTTCGACCATAACTTTCAATTTCAGACACTTTCAAAAAAAAAATTTGGGCAGGGGTTCCCCTTATAAGCTATGTAATATATATTTCACAAAATTCCTTCTTTTTTTATCAGAAAACCAGATTTTTCCCAAAAAATAAGGTTCTGGTTTTGTTTCCATGGCAACCAAATGCTCTTTTGTCTTTACACATAATTTCAGACCCTTTCAAAAAAAATTTGGGCAGGGGTTCCCCTTAAAACCTATGTAATACATATTTCTCAAAATTCCTTCTTTTTTATCAGAAAACCTGATTTTTCCAAAACTTAAGGTTCTGGTTTTGTTTCCATGGCAACCAAATGCTCTATTGTCATTACACATAATTTCAGACACTTTCCGAAAAAAATTTGGGCAGGGGTTCCCCTTATAACCTGTGTAATACATATTTCTCAAAATTCCTTCTTTTTTATCAAAATACCTAATTTTTCCAAAAAATAAGGTTCTGGTTTTGATTCCATGGCAACCAAATGTTCTTTTGTCCATTACACATAATTTCAGACACTTTCCCCAAAAAATTTGGGCAGGGTTCCCCTTAATACCTTTGTGATACATATTTCTCAAAATTCCTTCTTTTTTATCAGAAAACCTGATTTTTCCAAAAAATAAGGTTCTGGCTTTGTTTCCATGGCAACGAAATGCTCTTTTTTCATTACATATAATTTAAGACACTTTCCGAAAAAAATTTTGGCAGGGGTTCCCCTTATAACCTATGTAATGCATATTTCTCAAAATTCCTTCTTTTTAATCAGAAACCCGGATTTTCAAAAAAAAGTTTCTGATTTTGTTTCCATGGCAACCAAATGCTCTTTTGTCCATATAAGCCAATTTCAAACCTCCTTCCATAGAACTGTATAGGGGTTCCCTTATAACATATTAAATATGTATTGCTGTAATCAAAATATAATCATTCACAAAAACTACTTTTTTCTCAAAATTTCCATTATTTGGTTTAGTTTCCATGACAACCGAAACTATTTTGAAATTTCCAATGCTGTAGCACCCTTTCTTACATTACAAACACCTTTCCTATAAAGTTTCATGTAGCTAGTATTAAAAGTTTTTGAGATACAAATGTACTGTGAGAAATAAGTTGAAAAATATCCAAAATTTCATTTTCCCATAGGGTTAACATTGGCGACCCAACCCCTTTTTGAGCCCCCCAAATGTACCCTTAATGAACCTTCTTTGGGAAAATTTTTGTTTTATGAATAACTAGTTACATGGTGCCAACATCCCTCAAAGTTTGGAAGTTTTAGGTGTTATGGTCTCTGAGATCTGGTTCGGACAAGTTAATGTAGACGAGAAGAAAGAAAGAAATCGGAATAATAATAAGAAAAGCAACAAAAACAATAAGTCTCCTAACTTCGTTTGGGAGACTTTACTAAGAAGATTTGATAACAAACTGTATTCAAAGGTTAAGAGTGCTTAAATTGTTACTTTTATGATTAAATTATAACAAAATAATGTGGAAATATTTTTTGGCGTAGTTATATGCGGATTTGTTCAGTATGTAAATTTGCAGACCAACAACTTGCACGTGCACTGTAGCTACCCCATGACATTGATTTTACCTGTGTCTACGAACTGGAACCAATTATCGACAAAAAAAAAAAAATTGGTAGGTTAATCAAATACATGTAAGCGGGTTGCTTAAGATTAACTTGAAATATCGTTTGGTAAGCTTTCGATACAAGACTTTACATCATAAAACGAGGCATAGTTAAGGAAGTGGGAACATAAGCAAAGGTCTATTAATGAAAGATCATGTTTTAAACTGGGAAAATAGCAGTTTTTGTTTCAGGAACATGCTTTAATCTGCTGCAACTAACTTCGTTTTGTATAATGAGAATAGACTATTTACACTAACTGGCGTTTTTTTTTTAATATAAAGTCAAGTTAAGTATTCAAATTTGCAATTCCAATCAAATACAGCACATTTGAGTTATTCAAGCTTTTTCGCAGCTCTTGTAGAAGATTCCGAATTGCAAATCAGTGAGTTTTTACATCTCCCAACTAATTCGCTACTCATGGGGTAGTGGTCGATACAGTGACTTCCTTGATAGAAAACGGTTGATCACAAATAGATGACTTAAACAAGGGTATGTTACCCATAACTTGAAGCCATCGCTGCAGAAGTTTAACGGTCAACATTACTATCTTGTGGACCGCTATGGAATAACTGTTTTCTTCATGACAACATACTTTCCCTTCAACAGCTTAAGATTGCTGTTTCCTCTACCGGATTTGACATGTTTAACACGGCAACACGGCAAGTGTCTTATTCAAGCTCTACCAATGCATTTGTTCACACTCACTGTTTTAATTAGGGACCGTGTTGTTCATCTGTATGTGTGTTCCTTTGTTCTTTTCTGTGCCGTACTTATGTTGCCATTGTCTTTTGATTATTTAGATTACAGTTCGGAACTCGCTTACTTTAGACTGGAAAGAATCAATAATAATCACTTAGAAGATGTGCAAAATTCTTTTAGAAAGTCGAAGAAACTCAGTGTGATCACGATATAAAAACTGTCAGAATGACCTATTATTAATGTGCGGCTTTGAAACGAATGGACGTCGTAATTTGTGTTTATTTTTGACGCGCATAAATAAATTTTAGCAAGTTTTATAAAAAAAAATGTTGTTTGATTCTTGTAGTGAGATTGTACACATTCGACACAATAAGATCGGAGTAACAAATTGTGAAAAGACCAAAGACGAATTCACCCAATTGCTTTATACTGTTTCAAATATGATCTTGAAGTTACCATAAAAATATTTGACATAAGATTAGAAAAAGTGTTAGATCAAGTTACCTGAAAAATTCTTCACTAGCTGTAGTTCTCAAATTCTGTGATATCGTAAAGTACGTTCCATTGCGTAGAGACGTATTCGTTCCCATCGTTATATTTGTATCGTCACTACTGTAACAGTATATGGTATTCCAATGGTTGTTGCATGTGCTCCATGGTAGAATGGAAGAGAATGATTGGTACAGGAAATACAGTACCCAAGCCATTATTACATTAAAGTATACGGTGTAAAATGCAGTAACAATATTCATGCTATATCCTAAACCTAAAACAGTTTTTAGAAATCAAAATAGCGAAATTTCTTGCATATACAATGACATGGTGCCAGTAGTTTTTATAAGGGAATCAATAAAATAATTTTATTCGCTTAAAGATGTAGTAAGGTGAGGTTTTTGCAATTTGTAAAAGTCATTCGGATTTCTCTGATTTTATCCAGTATTACCATGCAAAATATTTTGCCCCATTACACCCAATTCTCTAGTCATCCAAGTCATCAGCAGCTCATTTAAAGTCAGTAAGCAAGATTTTATTAGATTGTAGATTCTCCTTCCATGTGATACAAATCAATACTGTGTCCATTCTATACTAAGGTAAAAGTCCAAGAGAGTCTTTCCCGCCATTTTTTAAAAAGTGAAATATCTTGAAAACGAGGCCCATAACCTATCAATATTTTCAGGTTACTTTATTCCTTTAACAATGCTCTTTCCATTTAGGGTATCAATTTAAAATCGTAGATTTATAAAATTTCACCTTACTACATCCTTAAAGATTTTTTACATTATTAACTTGTGTCAATTTAAATAAAAAATACCGAAGGTACAGTGAATTTGGTTTCTGCATATGTTCATTTCGACGACTTATGTCTCTTCAGTGCAGATTAAATCAAAACATTCGGAATCCATAAACCAAAATACATGTGAGATCTGATTGAGAATAATCACAACAAAAACCAAAATCAGTTAACACAGCGTACCAGCAAATATTGCGGGGAAAGCAATTTTTGATACTTTTTAGAAAAGGTAAGTTTGAACATTATTCAAACGCAAGTATGTAATAATGCCATATACCACGGAACCCAGCAATGAATAGGCTACAAGATGGTCGAGAGAATTAAGATACACAGACTGTAGTTTCTCTGAACACCTCGACATAATTTCAAACTTTTGGGTGAAGAATTATATTTTCCAAAATTTCACCTTCTCTAACATATTTATGAATCGTTTGAATGTTCACATACAATCAAAAATACAATTTCACCAAGACTGTGTCCCTCAAAAATACGTGATTTCGTCGTTGGTTGAATATTTCACACTGTCTGTACAGCGTATGTGTGATGCGAGGGGGGGGGGTCATATATCTTTCCGGGGGAAAGCACATTTATATTTTGCTTTACTGTAAGAAAGAATGCACTTGCATGAGAGCAAAAACACGATGCATTCTTCAAGAAAAACACCAGTGACTTAACGTATTTTACATACAACTTTTATACACGGATGACGATTTTTTAAGCTTAATTCCTCTGACGAAATTATCGGGTAATCATTTGCCACAAGCGACAAAAGAAGTCATTGTCATTTTGATATTTAAAAAGGTTTAAGTGTCAAAAACACTGCATAATATGTCTCTACCCTCACGAAAACATGTAGTGTTTTACAACAAAACCAAACGACTGCCTTCCCCCTCTAAGATAGATGATTTTCCCCCCGTCACACATGCAAAAACTGTAAAATGTGTGAGCAATGATAGTAGCAGGTATGTTTGAGCGACAAATCTTGTTGAAATTGCATTATTGAATGAATATGAACAAGTAGAAAGATTCATTGGTACAATTTTAGAAAATATCATTTTCTCCCGAAAGTTAATAATTATGTTGAAGTGTTCGGAAAAACTACAGGCTGTGGCTCTTTATTCACTTGATCATCGTGTAGCCTATCCATTGCTGTGTTCCGTGGTATATAGCATTATTACATATTTGAGTTTGAATAATGTTCAAACTTACCTTTAGCATATTTGCTCCCCCGCAATATTAACTGGCACGCTGTGATACGACACCAACAACGTTTATTTCAAATAGTATAAGTGTTAACGGATGACATATGTTTGCTCATTTGAATAATTTTATCCTTCTGGTGCGTTTGAAAAATATATATACTGCATGTTTTCATGCAATTTGTCTACGATTGCATAAAGCATGATTTCCCTTATTGTGGTCTCCCTTCCCACTGTACTGTTAAGTAATGTTTCATTCAGTCAAGTTCTCATTCTCATCAAGGAAATCTCGGAAATCACCGAGGAAAATCCTTTAATCAAATCCTCAGAAATCCAAGGTAAAGACTTCAATTAATTGTCGGAAACCAACTACAGAAGGAAAAGAAACAATCTGACAAAAACGAGTGTTCTATAATTTTTTACGAGATAATACACATAGAAAGAAGCTGTAACGTTACAAAATTTTATTGACACTTTTACGAAACAGTAGTATAATCAATTAAAATAAATATCATAACAAACCTTTCATCAGAGGACATATCTTCCAGACACTGATTGGTCCCCTACTAGAGAACTGGCTGATGACATACTCCAGTAAAAACATGGGTATTGCTCCTAGTATCATGAATATTAAATACGGAATTAAAAAGGCCCCTAAAATAAAGATACAATAAAAAAAACATAGGTACTGCTCCGAGTACTATGATTATATACGGTATTAAAAACTCCTAAAATAATGAAAGGAATTACAAAAAAGATAGTACATTATAAGCTTGTATAGAGCTTGTATAATGCCGCCAATATGTTGAAAAAAGTAATTTAAATCTAAACATTTGTAAAAGCTTATAATTATTTGCAGCTGTATATTTTTATTCCACCATTCTAACTTCTTCTAGTCCATTTTTCTTTCAGTACACTACCCGCCAAAGTTTTAGTCCATAGATAAGACAACAGAAACAACTTGAACATACATGATCAGGTATTCGTTTCTGATATTAATTTCTTTTTAAATTAATCAAGCATGCATAAGTGTTCAACATAAGGAATTTAGTTACCTCTTTCGTCGTTATACTTATCCAAACAGCATACCAACCATTAATGTATTACTTACCCCCTCCGTTTTCATAACACAAGTAAGAAAACCTAAAATTGTTACCTATCCCTACAGCAAACCCAACATTAGTGTATTACTTAGCCCCTCCGTTTTTATAACAAAAGTAAGGAAACCTCCAGATGTAACATATCCCCATAGCAAACCCAACATTAGTGTATTACTTAACTCCTCCGTTTTTATAACACATGTAAGGGAACCTCCATATGTACCTATCCCCACAACATACCCAACATAAGTGTATTAATTACCCCCTCCGTTTTTATAATACACATGATACAGTTGGAGAAACCTCCAGATGTTACCCATCCCCACAGCAAACCCAACATTAGCGTATTACTTACCTCTCCGTTTTTATGACACAGGTAAGGGAACCTCCATATGTTACCTCTCGAAACAGCACACCCAACATTAGCTTATTAATTACCCCTCAGTTTTTATAACACAGGTAGGGAAACCTCCAGATGTTACCTATCCCTTCAGCAAACCCAACATTAGTGTATTACTTACCCCTCCGTTTTTATAACACAGGTAAGGAAACCTCCAGATGTTACCTCTCGACACAGCATGTATTACTTACCCCCTCCATTTTTGTAACACAGGTAAGGAAACCTCCAGATGTTACCTATCCCCACAGCATACCCGACATTAGTGTATTACTTACCCCTCCGTTTTTATACCACAGGTAAGGGAAACCTCCATATGTTACTTATCCCCACAGCATACCCAACACTAGTATATTACCTACCCCCTCCGTTTGTATAACACAGGTAAGGAAACCTCCAGATGTTACCCATCCCCACAGCATACCCAACATTAGTATATAACTAACTTCCTCCGTTTTTATTACACAGGTAGGGAACCTCCAGATGTTACCTATCCCCACAGCAAAGCCAACATTAGTGTATTACTGACCTCGCCCGTTTTTATAACACAGGTAGGGAACCTCCAGATGTTACCTATCCCCACAGTATATCCTACATTTATACATAACTTACCTCCTTCGTTTTTATAATACAGATAGGAAGCCTCCATATGTTACCTATCCCCACAGCAAACCCAACATTAGTGTATTACTTACCCCTACGTTTTAAAACACAGATAGGGAAACCTCCTGATGTAACATATCCCCAAAGCATACCCAACACCAGTATATTACTTACCCCCTCCGTTTGTATAACACAGGTAAGGAAACCTCCAGATGTTACCTATCCCCACAGCATATAAAACACTAGTTTATTACTTTCTTCCTCCGTTTTTATAACACAAGTAGGGAACCTCCAGATGTTACCTATCCCCACAGCAAAGCCAACATTAGTGTATTACTGACCTCGCCCGTTTTTATAACACAGGTAGGGAACCTCCAGATGTTACCTATCCCCACAGTATATCCTACATTTATACATAACTTACCTCCTGCGTTTTGATAATACAGATAGAAAGCCTCCATATGTTACCTATCCCCACAGCAAACCCAACATTAGTGTATTACTTACCCCTACGTTTTAGAACACAGATAGGGAAACCTCCTGATGTAACATATCCCCAAAGCATACCCAACACTAGTATATTACTTACCCCCTCCGTTTGTATAACACAGGTAAGGAAACCTCCAGATGTTACCTATCCCCACAGCATATAAAACATTAGTTTATTACTTTCTTCCTCCGTTTTTATAACACAAGTAGGGAAACCTTCAGATGTTACCTATGCCCATAGCATACCCAACATTAGTATATTACTTACCTTCTCCGTTTTCATAACACAGGTAGGGAACCTCCAGATGTTACCTATCCCCACAGCATACCCAACATATATACATAACTTACCTCCTGCGTTTTGATAATACAGATAGGAAGCCTCCATTTGTTACCTATCACCACAGCAAACCCAACATTAGTGTATTACTTACCCCTACAATTTAGAACACAGATAGGGAAACCTCCAGATGTAACATTACCCCAAAGCATACCAAACATTAGTATATTACTTACCTGCTCCGTTTTTATAACACAGGTAGAGAAACCTCCAGATGTTAACTATCCCAACAGCAAACCCAACAATAGTGCATTATTTACCTCCTTCGTTTTTATAACACAGGTAGGGAACCAATCCCCGCAGCATATAAAACATTAGTATATTACTTTCTCAGCATACCCAACATTAGTGTATTACTTACCCCTCCATTTTTTTAACACAGGTAAGGAAAGCTACAGATTTTACCTATTCATACAGAAAACCTACCATTAGTGTATTACTTACCCCTCCGTTTTTATACCACAGGTAAGGAAACTTCTTTAGCTACCTATCCCCACAGTATACCCAACATTAAGGTATTACGTACCGTCTCCGTTTTTATATATAACAAAGGTAAGGAAACCTCCAGATGTAAATACCCAACATTAGTATATTACTTACCTCCTCCGTTTTTATAACACAGATAAGGAAACCTCCAGATGTTACCTCTCCCAACAGCATACCCAACATTAGTGTATTACTTACCGCCTCCGTTTTTTATAAATAACACAGGTAAGGAAACCCCCAGATGTTACCTATCACAACAGCATACCCAACATTAGTGTATTACTTACCGCCTCCGTTTTTTATACATAACACAGATAAGGAAACCTCCAGATGTAACCTATTCCCACAGCATACACGTCATTAGTATATTACTTACCTCCTCCGTTTTTATAACACAGATAGGGAAACCTCCAGATGTAACCTATCCCCAAAGCATACCCAACATTAGTGTATTACTTACCGCCTCCGTTTTTTATATATATAACACAGGTAAGGAAACCTCCAGATGTTACCTATCCCTACAGCATACCCGACATTAGTGTATAACTTACCTCCCTCGTTTTTATAACACAGGTAAGGAAACTTCCAGATGTTACCTAACCCCACAGCATACCTAACAGTAGTACATTACTTACCTCCTCCGTTTTTATATATAACACAGGTAAGGAAACCTCCAGATGTAAATACCCAACATTAGTATATTACTTACCTCCTCCGTTTTTAAAACACAGATAAGGAAACCTCCAGATGTTACCTCTCCCAACAGCATACCCAACATTAGTGTATTACTTACCGCCTCCGTTTTTTATAAATAACACAGGTAACGGAAACCTTCATATGTTACCTATCACAACACCATACCCAACATTAGTGTATTACTTACCGCCTACATTTTTCTAAATATATCACAGATAAGGAAACCTCCAGATGTAACCTATTCCCACAGCATACCCAACATTAGTTTATTACTTACCTTCTCCGTTTTTAAAACACAGATAAGGAAACCTCCAGATGTTACCTCTCCCAACAGCATAGCCAACATTAGTGTATTACTTACCGCCTCCGTTTTTTATAAATAACACAGGTAACGGAAACCTCCATATGTTACCTATCCCAACAGCATACCCAACATTAAGGTATTACTTACCGCCTCCATTTTTATATATGTAAGGAAACCTCCAGATGTTACCTATCCCCACAGCATACCCATCATTAGTTTATTACTTACCTTCTCCGTTTTTATAACACAGATAAGGAAACCTCCAGATGTTACCTATCCCCTCAGCATAGCCAACATTAGTGTATTACTTACCGCCTCCGTTTTTATATATATAACACAGGTAAGGAAACCTCCAGATGTTACCTATCCCCACAGCATACCCGACATTAGTGCATTACTTACCTCCCCCGTTTTTATAACACATGTAAGGAAACTTCCAGATGTTACCTAACCCCACAGCATACCTAACATTAGTACATTACTTACCTCCTCCGTTTTTATAACACAGGTAAGGAAACCTCCAGATGTTACCTATCCCCACAGCATATCCAACATTAGTGAAAAAGAAATCACATCGACCAGACCAGTTTTCGCGAGACTCCATATCTGTTTGCTGCTCTTATGTCTTGATCACCACTGTTTTCTATTACATGACTGAAATATGCATTTTTTAAAAGTAAAAAAAAGTAAACTTTACAAACAAAATACAGGTATAAAGGTTACTTTTCAGTTGAGCTTTTCAAGAGATCTCTTTAAGCAATAATATTTGTAATTTTTTTTTAAATGAAATTTTATTTTGAAGCATAACGATGCAAATATTTAATAATATAACGTTTTTGTGATCTCTTAAACGAGTATCAGTAGAGCTTTTTCGCTCTTGTATGCAAATATAAGATTGTCGGTTAGAGCATTTAATAGAAAATTCCACAAATTCAATGTAAAACACAATAACCACCATACTTTTCTTTACTTACTTTTGTCACTTTGTTAATTGCTGACTAGAGTTACCACAATACAATGGATATAATAAACTTATAAAATAAGAGCGAAGGAGCTGCATTTAAATAGCCCAATACAATATATATAACTTATGAAAAGGTGAGTGGAAGGGGATGGGGGGGGGGGGAAACAGGCGAAATGTTCCCTTCCTGCATTTTCACCACTTTTATTTGAGTGTAAACATGACTTGCAGAGCAAACTGATTGTTTGATAAGTACAGTGTTCTGATTAACGTGAAAACAAAATCTTAAAATATAAACTAAGAAGAGGCTTACTGGGTCTCATACACTAATTGTACAAATTATTTTGGGATCATACATTAAGTTATATGCCATAAATACACTATGAACAATGAAAAGATATGGAGTAAAAACACATGAGACAAAGTCTGTACAAATACATGGTAAAAAAGCAATGGAACAACGCTTTTATTGTTGTCTTTATTAACTCACTGTAACTTTGGTATTTAGTTATTAGTTATTAATTTAAGTCAACTTTTTTTCTGATGCTCACTGTCCTAATAATTTTTGTACTGAAAAATAGAATAAAAAAGATAACAGGAAACACCTACAATGGCCGAAAAACATAGCCACATGCCACAAAGTAAATAGGAACTGCAAGAAAAAAACCACAATAAAGATACAAAAGACAAACGTAAACAACGATAGGAACTCGGGACAGCCGGACTTGGCACCGGCACTAGCAAAAGCCAGCGGTAGGGTTAAACCTTTCTCTGTCCCGTTTCCCTATTGTATAATATACATACTAATTAAACCCATACAGGTAAACACCACAATCTTGAAAAGAAAAATGGGGGAACAAAACGTAATTTTTAAAGATGGGTCAAGGATACACCGCTAAACTGCTGGCTAGCTCAAGGAGCCTAGTCTGCTGGTAAAACACTGTAGCACTACGGAAGAAAAATCAGATTCAAAACTCTCAATGAGTTTGGTAAAGAATCATCATGTATTTCAGTAGACATCGGCAGTATCAGTGAGGGGCCAGAATGTGTGTAAAATCCTCAGGTCACTGGATCCCAAAGCTAATTTAACGGACACATGCAGAATATCCTGTCGATATCCCCTAGTGCGTAAAGAATGTAAGTTCTTCTGGATTTTTAATCAGTTTCTGGCATTTTTAACAACATTTCCGTAAAATCGAGGATGTGAAATGCCCTTAGTAATAAACTTTTTGCGAGTGACATTATATTTAGATAACAAATGTTCATATCTTCGATAAAACTTTTTAAATGTATTTAACAATTTATGAAATCTGTAACCTTGCTGCAAAAGTTCTGAAGTGATAGTAAGGTTACGTTCATTGAAGTCGTCAAGAGTAGAACAAACCCGTGCGAATCGTAACAGTTGAGAAATATAATCTCCGTAGGATGGGATTAGAGGAACGTCGCCGTCAAGAAAAGGGAAATTAGTAATACTGAAATCAAAATCATCCCTTTTATCGTAAATTTTAGTTTTTATTTTACCAGAGTCAACGATGATACTAAGATCGAGAAAAGGGCAATTTTTAGAATCATTATTAGCTTTATTAAGTTTCAGTTGTTGTGGGTAGATGATGTCGACATAATCTAAAAACTGGGGATTGTCAATAGTAAGGATATCGTCAATATACCTGTTGTTATCATTGAAAATAGAAATAAGTTGATCACTGTTTTGTATGGTCCCATTTTGTAATTTTTTCATAAAGTCACGTTCGTAACAGAAAAGAAAAAGATCTGCAATGAGAGGTGCAAAATTTGTACCCATGGGAATTACAATGACCTGTTGATAATGTTGCCAAAAAAAACCCCAAAAATGTTGTCAAGCAAAAGAATAAGTGCTTTAATCGTATCATCACACGTCCAGGAGGAAAAATTGTTGTTAGTAATATTAAAAAAGAATCCTTGCTTTTTGTTACAACAAATAAGCTGCAGTCCAGAAAATTTAAAAGACCATTTAAGCAACTGTCCAAATTTAGATTTAATCAAATTATGTGGAAGCGTTGTATAAAGTGTAGAAAAATCATAACTGTCGATAGATGAAACTGTTTTTTGTATTGATTGCAATTTATCTAAAACCTCAGTAGAGTTTTTTACACTCCAAAAGTAATTGACACCAGAGGTTTTAACAATATTTTATAATTAACTCCTTTATACAAGAAAGTGCACTGGTTAAATGGATGGATAAGTTAGTAGTAGAACATTTACTAGATGTCGAAATAAAACGATGCTTGTAGGGTTTTTGTGAAGCTTAGGAATCAAGTACATTGTAGGCAAGGTGTTATCTTAGGGTGAAACTTTGTATCCTTGCAATGTTGTTTGGTGAGAGTTTGTTCATCACAATTGGTGCGTTTGAAAGTATTAGACTTGGCCAATTCGTTTTGTTGGACATCGATATAGTATTTCTTTCAAATGATTTAAACGTTGTTAGAAGCTTTGTCAACAGGTACAAACACATATTTTTTGCGAAGATCTCTCAATTTTGACTTTATTCTGTTAACAGACAGCTTAAAATGTGGCTCATCAAAATTATCTTTATAAAATTAATTCTGTTGCTGACTTCGGTAATGATTTTATCTTTGAACAAATTCAGTGCGTGTTTGTCTGCACTTTCCCGTTTGCACCATTTTATACACAGTGCTTAGTGACTGCGTCTTTAATTATTTCAAAATAGGCTTGCTAGTTAATTTTGGAAGGTAGGCGATATTTAGGCCCTTTTCTAAAGAACCGTTGAACTTCTTTATCTTCAATGATGTTTAAGTTCCCCGTTAATATATGTCCGCAAGGTTCATAGCGGTATGGTGACATAGAACAATCTCAGCTGCTGGGGTAGTTCTTCTCAAAATCAGCATCACAGGTGATCGAAGAGTAATTGAAAAAAATACTTCTAGTAGGTTGTTTGTAAGAAAAAGAAATGATAGGCATATCATTGTTGTCAAAATATGCGGGTATAAGTTTTGAATATCTGGGTCCTTAATTAAGTCAAAACGAAATTAATGTTACAGAGTGACACATTCCATAGTCAAATAAGCCTTAGAAATTTGAAAACTCTAAAAGGCAGTCCTTTGTTGAGAATAAAGATTTAGAACTTTTAAATGGGTTGGAAACTGATCTGAATAACTTAAATCCTGGAAACAGATTGATTTTTGTATTGAAAAGCTTAGGACATTTTTCAAAAAGTCTGCTGTAGAGACATTTGGAATTAAAAAAGTTAGTTTAAATAAAAAGGAATATTAGGAAAAATTCCCAATTAAACCATGGTTTATATTAGTTTGTAAATTTGGTCGGCAAAACTACAGAAAATTAAAACATAAATGTAAAAAATATAAGGCAGAGGCATCAATCAGGGTGATGAAAAAAGCAGAGAAGGACTATAAAAAATTAAGTACAAACATTTTAAACAATAAGGGGACGACCATTTGATTCTGAGGGGGGGGGGGCCTGGCAGATTTTGTAAATAAATATTCTGTCCCTGAAAAAGTTGGAAATAAATAATCTGGCCTGCACATCCAAGAAAATAAATAATCTGACCTTGGATTTATTGGTACGATATGATTATGTTATTGAAAATAAAAATTTTCGCCGCGAAGCGGCGAAAAATAAATATTCTGGCCCGCAAAATTTTGAAAATAAATATTCTGGCTCGACCAAATTTGCCAGGCCCCCCCCCTCAGAATCAAATGGTCGTCCCCTAAAGGGATATGGAACACAAAAAGTGAGGGAAATACGGTCTGAAATATAAAGAATACTGGAAATTATTAAATCGAGACTGCCACAGGAAACAAACTAATATCTCTATATGTACAATTTTCGATTTTTTCAAGAAAATTAATAAATAATCTTAATATTGATTTTAATGCTAATAATGAAGGGATATAGAGTAAATGCAAATGAGACAAAGACTCTACAAATACATGGTTAGACCAACCAATAGAACAACGCTTTTATTCTTGAAGTCACCAATTACATTTTACCGCTGATGAAATATTGAAATGCATCAAACATTAAAAAAATGGAAAAGCAAATGGAGACGATTTTACACTAATTGAATATATGAAGGCAACTTCAAATCTTTTAGTATACGTTTATGTAAAATTATGTAATTATATTTTTGAATCGGACATTGTACCTTGTATCTGGTTATCTGGTGATATAACACCAATCTATAAAACAAAGGGAAGTCACATGATCCAAAAACTATAGACCGATAATTATACTAAGTTGTCTACGGAAATATTTCACTTTTGTGCTTAACGAAAGGTTAAAGAATTATTCTTATAAATTCTCTTTGATTAATGAAAATCAAATTGAATTCAGACATGGTTACTCAACGAATGATAACATCTTTACATTATATTCTTTTTTAAACTTTTAAGGCTAAAACGTAAAAAGGTGCTTTGTATTTTTATTGATTTTTAAAAAGCCTTTGATACCGTTTTGATGGAAAGTTTACATGTATGTTGTAAATGTTAATGGTAAGATGTATAAAATTATAGTTAATATGTACGATGATGAAAAATAAAAAAGTTGTGGCAATGGCATATACATAAGACAGGGTGAAATTTTATCAACTTTTCTCTTTTCTTTATATTTGAATGATTTAGAATCATGTTTGAAGTAAACAATGCAGTTGATTTAAAATCGCTTTCGGTTGAATCTGATAATGAGATAAAGTGTTTTGTAATACTTTTTGTTTTGATGTATTCAGATGATACCATTTTATTGGCTGAATCTGCAAATGATTTTCAAAAAACTGATTTTTTTTTGGTCATTTTTAAAAGCTTATTAAATAATTTATTTTTCATACATATTTTATGCTAAATTTCATCATTTTTTCGAAACATATAAAACTCCTTCAAAACGATATCATGAAGTAAAATTTTCAAAAGAATGGATGATTTTTAAGAGTTAGTTTAAACCACAGATCATTTCTGAAAAGTGACTTTATGCCTTCCTTGTGTACTGTGAGGTATATTTCCCAAACCAGGGACTATACATTACTTTCCCTGCCCAAACAGAACTTTAAATCAGAGTACATGTCAAATTATTTGAAAATAAAAATCTTTTCTCCAGAGATTTGTTGATTTAAATATTTTTAAATGAAGTCTAAAACGGCAATACTGGTTGAGGTGAACTTGTACAGTCGAGATCGAATCATCCCTGATGTCCACCCAAAAATTGGCACACAAAAAGTGTCACAAGCACAACTCTATTTGATTGTTAACTACATGTAATAAATAAAAATTACGAAAGTTGAATAAAACATGTATAAAAAGAGAAAGAAATATAAGCGATAAACAGAAGAAACAACTTTGATTGGTTTAATCAAATTCTGAATATAGATTTCCGTTTCTGATTTGATGAACGTTGCATATGAAAAAGCGATTCACATTGGCTAAAACTATGAATATCGTTTTCGGTTGAAACTCGAATTTCCGATACCGATCGGAAACTAGGAGTTTTCAATTTCGATCGGAAATTGCAGCTTTCGTGCGAAATACCCTGTATTTTGCGAAATACTATATTATATGTATACTACCGATTAGAAATCCCTAGTTTCCGTGCGATATACCGGGTATTTTGCACGAAAACCCTAGTTTTCCTTTCAAATACTAGGTATACCACATCTTTTGACTATCGCGTACCATACTAATGTATAGATATTTATGAAACAAAACCTAAAATTTAGCAAAATACTTTTTTTTTAAATTTTAGTTTTCTTTGTTTGTTGTCAATGGCAACTGAAAGCTCCACCATCCATTACAACCCATATCAGACCCCATTCAAAAACAAATTGGGCAGGGATTCCCCTTATCATCTAGTTAATTTTTAGCTCCTTTTAAAAAAATGGGCAGGGGTTCCCCTTATTTTCTAATTTATACATATTGCTGTAATCATAAATAAAATTTGTAGCTGGTGCATAATTCTCTTTTTCTTGAATTCCAGTTTGTGGTCTGGTGTCTACGGCAACTAATAGCTCAACCATCCATTAAAACCCATATCAGACTGTTCAGACAACACTTCAAAATAAATTTGGGCGGGGTTCCCCTTATGATTAAGTACATATAATACATATTGCTGTGTAAGGTATGCTGGATAAGGTAAGGACCTGCCGGATATATTTTTATAGAGGTCCATCCAGAGACTATTGTGACTAAGTTTAGTTCAAATTGGCCCAGTAGTTTTTGAGGAGATCTTTTATTGAAAAGTTTACGACGACAGAGGACGGAAGGATGGACTGATGGCAAAAGCTTGTCCTGGCTATAGCCAGATGAGCTTAAAAGTCAAAGGAAAACAATTAATTTTCAATACTATACAGTGGTAATTTGGGTAATATATCTAACGCAAATGTAAAGAAAATGGATATATACACATATATATACACACACATTTATTACTCACGTTATTGTTTGCGCTAATACATCCTATGCCGACTCAATGAATGTGTGTCTAGTTTCGTTGCCACTGTAGATCAAATTTAAATTACATAATTCTACACTCTCATGCATAGCTTAGTGTAAAGCGTATACATTTCAGTTTAAAAAGTAATTTAAAGTGATTAGGTCATTGTCAACGTTTTCAATAGATGTCTTTATTATGTGTAGTTTAAAGAATATCTAGTCTTGAAATTGTTATCGAAACTGTACCAAAGAATAACACAAAGAAAAAACCTGAAAATTATGCCTCGGTATTTGCAAGTTGATTTGAATATTACTAATTTCTGGATAAAATTCTTGTATTACCGTTTTCCTAATTATCATAAGGACTGCTATGAAATTCCGACATCTGATTATTGATATTGCAGGCATTTTTTTCAGGACCGAGATATTCAAAAGCTTGTACCCGTCTATTTTGACAACCAGGACATAGCTGTCATTTCCTTTTCTTATAAACATTTTTTTCTCAATTACCCTTCTATTACCTGTGATGCTGATTTCGAGAAAAACTACCCTAGCAGCTGAGGCTGTTCCACGTCGCCATATCGCTATGACCCTTGTGGACATATATTAACGGGTAATCTTTATATCATTAGAGATAAAGAAGTAAGACAGTTCTTTAGAAAAGGGCCTAATTATCGCCCACCTTCAAAAATAAACTGGTAAGAGTAGTATTATCTCAGCACAACCCCCCCCCCCCCCCCTTACGATGGAGCAATCAATTAATAGCCCAACTATCGATTAATTACATAAGCAGACCCTTATAATGGAGCAATATCTATACATAGCCCAATCTTAACAGACCCTGAAATGGACCAAATCTATAAATAGCCCAAGTATCCATTAATTAGACAAGCAGACCCCCAATAAATGGACTAAAGTATAACCCATAACCCTAAAATAAACTTCCCTCTATTTAACTCGACACATGTCTCCATAAACACCGATCATACTCTCTGATCAAATATATATTTGTCAAAACTCCAAATTATAATATCTTTCTGAAATTCCGACTACATATCTCTCTAACCCTAACCTAGACCAAAACAAAACTATACTATGTATCTAATAAAAAATAAACTTTTCAAAACTATTTTTGATAATCTCGATTAGAAAACACATTCCCTGAAAAAATAGCTAAATACTATAAAAATTGTATCCAACCCTCCTCGAAAAAATAACATATAAAATATAAGTCATTTGTTCAGAGAACAAATGTAGGTCTACCCGAAGAAAATTTTTAGCAAAGTCTCGTAATAAGCGTTTTGGCTTGATGAAACAAGAAAAAATTTCTTAATTACATGTCATCAGCCATCTCTTACAGTTTACGAATTAAATCATTGAACAAAAAAATTTAAATCGTTAACAAAGTTGTATTTTGTAAAACTGAACATTTTCCCCATAACATGTCATTAGCCATCTCTTTCGGTTTACGGTTAAATCATTTATCACGAAAAAAATCTATGGTTGCTAAGGATTTCATTGTGTTGCTAAGGACTTTGAACTTTGATTTTAATGTGATATTGTAGGTAATATCAAGCCGAACATTTTCGCTATTCAAAGTTTTTTTCTATCTCTTACAGTTTTTGAGATATAAGCAAGAAACCTCAATTTTGGACCCGGAAAACAGTTTTCGTATCCTAAGTCCATAACGCTTGGTCCAATAATTTTTGACCCAATATATTAAATGTAGATCTTGATAAAATACACATTTTATTTATTACATGTTATCAACTATCTATCACAGTTTCCAAGATATACTATAAAAATATATGGTTTATAAGGATTTCATTATGTTGCTAAGGACTTGGAATTTTTTCCTTGATGTCATTTTATAGGTCATATTAAACTGAACATTTTTGCTTTTAAAGTTTCTGTCTATCTCTTACTGTTTCTGAGATATAAGCAAAAAAACCTCTATTTCGGACCCCGAAAAACAGTTTACGGACCCTAGGTCCATAGCGGTTGGTCCAAAAATTTTGGACTCATTTCCTCTTTACAACATTACGAAACTTTTTGCCTATGGTTGCTAAGGACTTTTATGGCAAATAACGTTGTTGCTAAGGACCTTGACCTTTGACCTTGACCCCATTTTGTCGGCCATATTGAGCTGAACAATTTA
>MJUU01007871.1:23236-41491 GCA_002080025.1 Modiolus philippinarum
TAACAAGGCTTAAGGTCATCGGTGACCTTGACCGGTGACCTTTGACCTTGACATTTTTAGATGGCCATATATGACTTATGAACAATGGTGAAGGTTTCAGGTTTCTACGACTTATCCTTTGGGAGTATTTAGCATTAACGCAAACTCAAAATCTTTCAAAGGGCAATAACTCATATAAAGAGTCGACAAATCTCTTCAGACCAAACGTAACAAAGTTGCGTCTCATGATAATGAACATTTTTCCCATTATATGTTTTCAGCCATCTATTACGGTTTTTGAGTTTAAGCGATCACAAGGGGTAAGGTCAAAGGTCAAAGTCACCGATGACCTTTGACCTCGACATTTTTAGATGTAACTTATATCAACTAAGAATAATGGTGAAGGTCCCATGTCTCTACGACTAACCGTTTAGAAGTTTTGAGCGATGACGGAAATTGAAAATCTTCAAAGGGCAATAACCCCCCAAAAAGTATACCGCACGGTTTCGGACCAAATGTAATGAAGTTCCTTCATGACCTAACGAACATTTTCCCCATTACACTTCATCAGCTATCTTTTACGGTTTTCGAGTTTAAGTGATCACAAGGTATTTAGTGAAAAGGGGAAGAACTCCGTAACGGAACAAAATTCCGAATGTGGCCCTCGACTGCGAAAAGTTTATGTCTGCCCGGTATTTTGTGCGAAAGCTCAATTCGACATGTCGCGTACAGTTTTGGGCCGAAGAGTTTAAAAGTTGGCGGAAAAAAAAAATAATAATAATAATCAGAAGAAATACTATAAGGTCTACCGAGAAGGTTCTCGGGTAGACCTTAATAATCTCAATTAGAAAACACAATCCATGACACAATATCCATCTATTTTTGAAAATAAACTTTATCCAAACCGTCCTTGATAATAATAAACCACTAAAAAATCCATCAATTCTTAAATCAAAATAATAATTTTCTCTCTCGAAATGATATGAATCATCATATCCATATGCACAGCATGCGTGTAATTAAATTATTGACCAAACAAATGATCACAAAGCAATGATAGCCAAATAGTTTCAACGAACGTGGTGTTAAATATTTACCGTTTTCAAAGATAATAATTGTTTTGACAATCACCGTACATCTTATATGCCATGCATCACACATCTGAAATGCCATACACACAAACGTTAACAATCATTTTGGAATACCCCTGGCTAAAAATATATCAATACCTGTCTGAACTTGCCACAGTATTAAAACTATTTTTTTCAACAAACTGATAAAAATGCACGAGATAAAAAGAACCAGAAAGCGATCCGATCAATCACCGATAATGTGGAATCAATTAGTTTCATTTAATAACTAAGTTGTAGAATTCTTAGCCACACCATTCATTACAGTGTGTTTCCAGACTCCACTGCGGGGAAGTGTTTCTACTCGGAGTCCATTGTTTTGTTCATCAGTATNNNNAAAAAAAAAAAAAAAAAAAAAAAAAAAAAAAATACATCAGAAAAAAAAAAACACTGATGAAAAAGTAAACATCAGTGTTATTTTTTCTTATGTATTTTTTTCATTCTTTTTTTTTATTTTTTTTATTCATCAGTATAATTTTTTCTGATGTATTTTGCCTTTAAATTGTTTTTTTTCTATTTTTTAAAATCAGTTTTATTTTTTCTGATGTTTTTATTATTCATTCACTATGAATAATTTTCTATAGGTCGTTTCCTGTTATAAAATTCACAAAATATTTTTCTATTTTTATTTGTAAATGCATTTCAAAGCGGTCTCTACCTCTGCATGGTCATGTTCAGAGATTTCGGTGACAATATCCTCCATGGAGACATTCTCGTATCTGTATTTTATGAAATGAATGCAGTACAGGCCACAGCCATCACCAGTCTTGGGCTGCACGCACACTTTGTTGAAGATATATTTGGGTCCGTTGGCTATCAACATGTTTTTGAAGTCGGGGTGATAGATTTCTGGTGCTCGCCCGAACGAATCGAAGAATTCGGCGGGTCCGTCTAAGGGAAAATGAAAGGCGACCCAGTGCGTTCCTTCACGAGCACAATGATCGGTGTTGACCACGAAACTGCGCGGTCGGTCTGTGATTTGAAAGGGGATATCCTCTTCACAGACCACTAGGGCCGGTAGGCCTTCGAGGTAACACCCCAATTCGAATCTGCAAGTCCCCTCCACCCAGTCCTCTTCTCTCCTGCATCGTTTGGCGGGAGGTTCGTCTTCCGGACAGCAGCGTCTCAGATGTTTTTCAAGTCCCAAGGCCTTTGCAAACACCAGTCCACAGTCTTTACAGGCCAATAGGTCATTATGCATTTCCACATCTTCTAATTCATTGTCCGATTCTTCCATGTCAGATTTGTCTGTTTCTGTGTCTTTATTTGATTCCATAGTGTAGGGTGTATTCTTGGCATCCGTTGTTTCTGTTTGCTTCCCTCCACCGCCTCGCAATCTCAAGTGTTCGGATGTAGTGGTTTTCAGGTCTACTAAAAGGTATCCATAGGGTCTTCTTGTCACCTCTTTAAAGAAACCCATCAAATCGGGCTTATTCATCTGTCGACCTAGCGTGACAACTGACTGGCAGTCTATGGGGTTGTTAAAGAGGATCAAATAGTGACAGTTTCTTCTCTAAGTCGGATCTTTTCCAAAATACAAATTCTGATTGATGGTCACCACCGAGAGGTTCCGATGATGCGATCCCTCTGTGAACAGATCGTTAATTCTTCTGTCTTTGGTACACGTAGACATGAGATCGTCTAACACGATCATGTTCTTTTTGCGAGAATCGAAATAGCGATCACTGTCGAGATCGTACGGTATCCCTTTCACAAACTCCACTCCTGGAACCACCGTTTCACGAATCTCGTCGTAAAGAGGTTGCCATCGACGATACAGCCAAACGATTCTCTCTGGTGCTGGGTCGACCCTCTCTCTGACTCTCTGTAACATTTCTTTCACAAAATACATTTTGCCCCAAGACGTCGGTCCCGACACGATCATGGTAAAAGGATGTCGAAAACGGAAATAATCCTTCTTCAGCGATGTTGGCGGTGGTGGGTGGTGTTCGTGGTGTTGTTGTTGTTGTTGTTGGTGGTGGTGGTGGTGGTGATGGTGGTGGTGAGGGTGGTGACGGCGGCGATGGTGATGGTGGTGGTGGAGTTGGTGGTGGTTTAGATAGTCCAGTTCCATGCCTCCTTCGATAATGCCTCAACATGGCGTCTCTTCTGGAACAAGTAGCAAAACAGAGTGGACAATGCATCTTGGTTGATTTCCTAGTACCCACGATGTTATCTTATAGTTTCAAAAATGCAAACTGTCCTTTTTCAGTGATGATGTTGGTGGAATTGGTAGGTGGTGGTTGGTGGTGGCGGTAGGTGGTGGTGTTGGTGGTGGTGGTAGTAGGTGGTGGTGGCATGTGTTGGTGGGTGTTGGTGGTGGTGATGTTGGTGGGTGTGGTGGTGGTGGTGGCATGTGTTAGTGGTAGGTGTTGGTGGTGGTGGTGTTGGCATGTGTTGCTGGGTAGTAGTTGTGGTAATGGGTGGGGGTGGTGGTGGTTTGAATTTCCAGTAACTTCTTTGATCTATTATTGTGTCTTTTTTCGAAAATGAACGAGACAGTAGACGTGATCGTCCTTAAAACGACATTCTCTCAGACGATCGTCCCTAAGGATGAACTCTAAGGCGGACAGGTTGCCTTCTCTAGTCTTAAGGTAGATTTGTCTCTCGAAGATGATCTCTGAGGACTCCTCCTGTCTGATGGCCACTGACTGAATCAATGGCAAGTAAGTGTCTCTGGCATATGACACGTCGCCTACCACGTTAGAACACACGTAGATTCTGCGCGTCGGTATTTCGAAGGCCGATACGAACGTCAATTCTAATAAAGCACATTCGTAGTTTTCATTCAGTGCGTACCACCGGGGTAAGTGGATGCTAAAATGCCCTCCCCGGTTGTCTAGGTACTGCTCTAATGAGTCGCTACTATTGACGAATAAGTAAAACTCCCCCATGGTTTTATTTGGGAACCGATTCCATTCCTCTTATGACTTTGTTATTGTATTCATTTGATTTACATATTTTGTGAATAATTATTACAATTGGCCTAATTGTAACGATTATTCGAATCTCGGTATTGATGACTTGATTATTTAGGGTTTTTGTGATTTGAATAGCAAGTGTATTTTAAGATTATTAGATAACACTTTGATTACTTGAATATTTTCTTTTGTGAATATTTCCTAAAATGACTATAATGATTCCCTATTTCCTCATAAGGACCCGCATTACTATTAAGATTTGGTTGGGGCAATACAATATTCAATGACTGAAAATATTGACAATATTTGATATTGTACTGTCAGATTGTATTGGTTTATATTATCGTTTACTGTGTGACATCTTATATTTCGGCAACGTTTATGTTAATGTGTTTCCTATAAACAGCAGCATATAAATGCTATTTTGTGTATTTCAGATTTATAGATAATCAGTTAAATCAGGGAACTGTATAACTAAGAGGGAATAGAAACGCGGCATACTTCAAAGACAAATAAATCATGCATCTCTGTCTCGGGTGATGTGATAATCACTCCCCGTAGTGTCATAAGATAATTAAAAACTGTTAGCGTAATGCGAATATTTGGGTCCTCTCCGCTATCGATTTTATTTTACAATGCACATTAAATTGTAAACTCGGCCGATTCCGTACCCCCATCTAACGTCTGTGTATTTCCTTTTTGGTGTTGGGTACCGGAATCAGTCGAGGATGGCCGAATAGAAACAAAGTGTTAAGCAATGAAAATGTCAAGAAACCGAAAAAAAAATCACTGTATTATTACTAGCAAAATAAAATAAATAAAACGTCATAAAAAGAGCTAATTTATGTAGGGCTTTTCTTTTAATTTTATATGGCTTAATCCATACGAAAAGATAACTTGAGAAATACCATGGAAAACTTGAAGGGCTTCAATGTCTTTTCGCAAAGATTTGTCCTTGCTTTTCGCTTTTCTAGTTTGTAAATATCGTGGTCATATGTACATGTCATCATCAAGTTAGCATATAAATAATATAGCAATCATTAGAGATGTCATAATTGAAACGTTCCTACTTAAATTTACGACTACAGTTAAACCTGTATATAGTGACCTTTCAAGGGACAAATTTAAAAATGTCACTATAGACAGGTGGTCTTTGTACACAGCTCAAGATATCTTCAACATTGAAAACATCAACTACCTTGTGCAGAGTCTGATAATATGGGTGGTCTCTCTATGTACATTTACCTTATATCCGTTATAAGTTTTAAAGGAATACCATACATCAAAATATAATTTATTATTTCAAAAAGAATTTTAGTTACAATCGTAGCATCTTTAAACCATTCCACACAGAGATTGTTTATGTCTTCATTCCCGGCGATGCGTCTCGTACGTTTTTTGGGTTCCAGGGGTATTGTTCTCAAAGTCATTTAATATCACGGCCCAAAACATTTCAGCCACTTTGTCAGCAGGTTTCACACTTTCTAAAAATTTAACGCTTCCACTTTTTGATTTAAGGGGGTAGACCTGGGTAGGCCTAAAATTTTCCGCTCGTTTAATTTTCTTGATATTTTCAGTATTAAAACTACATATGTTCATGTCCACTTTTAGCAATTTTCAACAACTTCTACCGTCCTGTTTTATGTCTAGTGGTCATCAAAGATACCCTGTTTCCTCTTGTTATTTGGTCCGTTCAGGACTTGATTGTGATGTATAAAATTGGCTCTAATTAAATTTGTATTTGATTTAGAATGATTTCAAATGCAAAATTCTGTAGTTTAGACATGTCTGAAAGTAAGCACGAATAATGATAGTAAATTTAACAACTTTGAACAGAAATAAGTGGGTGTTCTGAACAGTATAGGCTGAAATTTTTACTCTATTTTGATCACTTTCAAACACCTCTAGTAAAAAATTCTGTCGTTTAATTTTTACCAAAAACTGAGAATAGAAAGAAAACTGGAATATGAAAGATATATCAAAATTTTAGAAAATTCTACCGTCCCATTTTTTCTTAATTTAGAATAAAGTGGGTAAAAATAAAAAAAAATGCTGAATCTGTACTATGAATTACCTCCCTTGGAAGAAATCTGACTTTTACAGATTTTCATTATCTTTGGACAGTATTGCATAAATGTAGGATAAAATGGACTCATTATAAATAACTGGATATTGAGTATTTGTTTTCATGACAAAGTGAATATTTATTTGCTGTGTGGAAAAATTTTTACAGTTCTAAAATTTTGATCATACCTATTGCAATGATTCTATTTGTTTGTGTAAGTAATAAAAAAGTGAAAAACAGAGTTATCTCCTCCTACCCCAGGTCTACCCCCTTAAATCTTAAGCCTTTCTCTTTGGGGACGCCATCTTTTGAATTTGATTTTCCTTAGCAATTATGTAAACATTAATCACTCATGAATGAAAGTTATTTTTAATCCATTGATTCTCATTGGCCAATTCCGAAATCTCCTTCGCCTATCATGAAATCTCAATGTTAACGATATGAAATGATTGAAATCTCGCTAAAAACGTATCTGACGAGATCGAAAAATGGCAACATTCGGTTTTTAGTGGAGCATCGGAAGTCACTATGTACAGTATTTCAGAGACGTGTGGACTGTTTTTTACAGTCGTAATTCGCGTTAGACAGGTTGTCGTTATAGAGAGGTAATAAAAGTGGGTATTTTCTCGGGAGGAATGAAAAGAGTCGCTATGAGCAGTTTGTCGTTATAGACAGGGAGTAGCTAGTACAGGTTCGACTGTTTTCATCTGAACAATTTTGTCAAGTCCTTGTCACATAAATTACGTAATTTCAGGTAGATAACATACACAGGTGTGCCGGATATAATTGACACCCCGCACATACAAATATGTGTATATATGATACTTTTTAACTAACACAGGTTTGAAATCTGGGACTAATAGGAAGCGAAGCTTCCATATATTTTGGAAACTGCAATTTTGTTCCCAATACTATGAATTGAAAAAATCCCTGCGTCGAGAGTTATCGTTCTTGGAAATATATTTTTACCACAATAACAATAATCATTATTTGATATTAAACTTTGAACACATGCAGCGTAAGGGAAATTAACCCTTGTTACATATGAATTGTCCCATGCAAGCCTAAATTTGACTGCAGTCTGGTCCGTTAATACCGAGGTTTGTCTGTTATAAATCGCCATGGTGAATGGCACACAGGCACTTGTTTCTTAAACAAATACCCCGAAGGGTATATTTTTTTTAAACTAGTGCCCGTGGAATGGCACCGCGGCTGATAAAGTCCTCAAAAAGGGGTTCCAATGGAGTTCCGTAAAAAGGGGTTCCTGTCAATTTTTCTCCAGTTTTTATTGAGTGTGCCTAAATTTGGCATGAAATTTTTAAAGTTTTGCAGGAAAAATCACGGTTTCTATCCCAAAACACCTCCTCCGTGTGATCCGTTATACAACCGAATTGCCCTGAGTGGCCGTCTGCGAACCAACCTTTCTGGCTTTCCTTTGAATGAAACCTTCTAAAATCGTATATATAAAAAAAGAAAAAAAAAACTGACGACCACAAATAGTTTAAGGAAAAATAAGGTTTGTACAATTTTTGCTTTACTTTGTCAGTACTTTTAGGTAAAGATTGAATAATTTATTAACTTTTGTCAATACAAATATAACTATTCTGCAGGCGAGTCATTACCTATGGCTATGCCAAAGCAAAGGTGCAGCTTTAAAGTGAGGTAAAACTTGAAAAATATGCATAATTTTTTAATTAATTGGGTCAAGAACATACTGTCCGTAATCTGGGACTAATAAAACTATATAATTATGTTATGTTGTAAAAACCAATGCCAAACTCTATCATGTTCACTTACTTTGAAAAATCGGCAGAAAACAAAACCATCTCGTCAGTAGTACGATGTAGTTGAAATTTAGGAGACGTCGCCCAGCCTCTCAGGAGGTTGCTTCTTTTTTAAGTGATAAATATTTTCGGGTAGAAAAATATCCGGGGGGATAGTTGTTAATAGGAAACTAAAGTCCATGGACAGACATTCCTGCGAAAATGAATCCGGGAGGACATACAATGTATATTTCCAGGAAAATATGTCCTCGGACAACTATTCCTAGTAAAATAAATGTGCGGACATGTCTTTCTATGAGATTTATTCCGTCTGAACAAATTTTCTTGACGGACATATTTTACTGCTACAGTACTTTAAATGAAAAAGACATTATAAAATGTTTTTAACGATTTATGCCGCTGTATTTCATATTTTATGTCTCCTTTACTGAAAGATATCCCGAATGAAACAAGTGCCTGTGATTGCACCGTATATTTACACGCTTGACATTGATTTCTATTTCTGTGCTTTGTATCTGTCTAGCGTCATTGTTTTGTGTTGGGGGAGGGGTCTTTTGTGTCTGACGTCATTTTTTTCTGTTTTCTCATTTTGGCCATGTCTTTGGACTTCGATTTTTGTAAATTTCACTCCTTTGTTCCTTCGGTATTCTACTGCCGTTGTTTGACAACGCATAACACAAGGAGTCACAGCTACATCACATGAAAATATTCAAGCTGTAACATCCTTTACCGGGTGGATCATTAGTCGTGCTTCAGAAAGGATGGTTCCAGTTGCATGGGTTTAAGGAGAGTGTAGTTCCAGTGAATTTTTTGGTTGATTTTTTTGCATTTATTCAGCATGATTTTTTTTTCATAAATAGGGGGTCCATAAGCCAGATCCTCCCCTCTTGTTCTACCAATGCCATCTTCCTATTGTCCCTGATAAATACTGACAAAGGGAAGGCCTACAGTATACAACAGTTTTTCAGCGAGTGAATTCAGCTTCGCTTCCACATAGGTTATACCTATCCTCATATTATTTTGAAATGTATAGCTATATGATCATAAATTTGTCATTTATCATATTTATTCCATAAACCAGAACAGAAAGAGCGGAAAATAGTTCCGAGTGTATAGATTTTTCATTGAAGTCAATGATGCCGTCAAGTATTCCGAATGAAAGATTAACACATCGCCCTGTATCTTAACTTTTAAGCCCTGATGTTTGTGTTTATAACCAAAAGAGTTGGAAAAATCGGCAAAACATTTCTATTGAAATTTCGTTTATTCTATAAAAATCAAAGTAAAGCAATAAAAATGCTTTTTTGGAAGAAAAACAAAAAGCAACTTCCTTTAAATATTATGCTGAAAAGCATTTTTAAAAATTTTTTTTATTCCAAATAGTTTTTCTTCCGTATCTCAAAATAGCAAAGATATTATCGTTTATGTTTTCGTTTCTAAAAATAAACAATTTTTGTATCTTCGTATGTTTTAAAAGCTGAACACATATTTGTGTAATCAGTTGAAAGAAAATAACAATTAAATAGTAATTACCTAAATAGTAATTCTCTGAATTACTTGAAAGAGTGCTTGTTGGTCAGAAACATACTGTTTAAAGTAGGTACTCCAACGAAAAAGTTAAATGTTCGAATTGAATGAATAAAACGTTGCTTCAGTAATAAGACATTTAAATTTTAATCTCCAAAAAATTAAGAATAAGGGTAAATTAACATTAACATTAACATCAAAATTATTAAAAAATTACAATTAGTCCACTTCCGGTATTTTATTTTCTTCGCATTTACCAGTTCTATAAGAGCTAAGGAAAAACTGGTTCAAAATTATTTGGAGTTACGGCGCTTTGACCACTATTTAGGATTAACTACGACCAAAATTCGAGAAAACTGCAAAAACACGCAAAAGTTAAAATTGCCGTGCACCTATGTGCATTCATGAATCTACTTGAAACTTTGCATTTAGAAAGTATAGGTTGTAATTTAAATAGAACACGTAAAGTGCGTCTTCATGCACCATGTAATTGTTATGTATTTGTGCAATGAAAATTAACAATCATCAAAATTTGCTTACAAAATTCTTTGTTGGAGTACCTACTTAAAGATACTTGATTTTGTTTTTTTTTCATGGCAATTTATTTCATTATTATTATTTTTTGAATATACATTTCCACTGTCACTTCGTCATTATACTTATGTAGAGTAGTTAAATTTTGTTTGTGTATTGTGTTACCATGACCATTTATTGTAAATAAAGTTATCTTTATCTGCAAATTAAATGTGTGATCTCTAATCAATTCCTCCGAGAAAAGCGAATGGCTTGAACTTTGACCTTTCTTTGTTCAGTACAAAAACCCGCGAAATGGAGAAATATGCAATGTATTAAACGTCCCGAGGTAAATCGAATGATAAAAAGCACATTTGTTTACCAAATGATTTTATTTCCTTGTCTAAAAATAACAAAGATATTCGTTTCTAAAAATAACTCAAATATTTGATTAAAACAAATGATAATTCGATGTAAATCAATTTTGGTATCTATGTTTAATTTAAATGCTAAAAGCATATATTTTTTTTAAATCTGTTGAAAGAAAAAATTAAAAAGGTAATTACAGATCCGCAGTAAATCATGTAACACTTTCAAACCCATATCATATGATGGACCGGCTTAGTGCCGGCCCATAATTAGGTGTCAATTTCATTTATGATTCGATTTTGAAAGATAACCGTGTATTTTACAGTGCTTTATATATTTAATTATATATATAAAATGTTTCGCTAAAGTTTTGTATGTATGAAATTTTCCCTAAAATTATACTTGTCCTTGTGATTGTTTGAATTCTATAAAGATTTACCAAAGCTTTTCAAAATTTTACCATGGTACTGTTTGAGGGTTAGAGAAGTAACTTGTACCATGGACTTCAATTGGTTTTGTCTAAGGGTTAGAAAATGGCATTAACCAATCTGCTACCAAACAGATCTTTCAAAAAATATATGCCTCACTGATAGTGTGACGGGTGTCGTTAGCGGGGCAGGACATGCCTACCCTTCCGGAGCACCCGATGTCACTGCCGGTTTTCATGGGAGTTCACACTATGAGTGCCTTAGTTCTTAATGTAATCTTTTTATTTCCGTGCATTGTAGCTGTCTCACGTCCTTGTTTTGTCTTTGTTTTTATCTGTTACCGTTTTTGCCCTGTCTTTCGCGTTTTCCTTCTCGCGTTTTCGCCTTTTCGCGTTTTCGACTTTTCGTGTTTTCGCGTTTTCGCTTTCTTGATCTCGCGTTTTCGCCTTTTCGCGTTGTTGAATGATAGCACGAAAACAAGAAAACGCGAAAACACGAAAATGGCCGCATCCGGCTTCCATACAATCTTTAAGAAAGTAATTGTTTGTTTTGTTTTTTGTCAAAGTTTTCAAACTTACAATTACTTCTTTTGACCGGATGGCCTATTCACATCAAGGATATTGGATAGGTAGACCGAGACAGGTCAGTCATTACTATTTATTTTGACCTTTCGATGAAAATATGTTCCTATGGCTATACATGTGATATGGTTAATTTTGGAGACAAAATCATGTACTAGTTGTAGATGACATTTTCACGGTATGCATGTGTGTCATATCTGTTTTTATAAGAATCTTGGATTATATATATGTAATACTATGTAGATAATGTTACGTCAAGGATGAAAGTCTTAAAAAATAAGAAAAAAATATAAAAGTCGATGAAGTAAGAATTTGGCTTGCATGCACGAAACACAGTGAAATAAGGGCATTCATCAATCACGAAAACCCTGAAAATGAAAATCAAGATGCACGAAAATAACCCTTTACCACCTACAATAAGCATATACGCTGTCAGTCACAAAGCACAATGCACAATGAAGCAATTCAGAAATTGTACGGCATTCTGGGATTGTGATTGTTCACGACGTCGCTGATTGGTCAAGACATATTTTGCGAATACGGAATTTCTGAATCGGTACATTATGTACAACGTCGATGGTGTCAAATATTGGAGCACTAAGAAGATCTGGAAATCAAATATTACCGAAATGCCAAAAAAGGCAAATAAGTCTTCGGCTAGCCAACTTTTGTCAAATTTACACAAATTTAAAGTCGGTTCTCTTGAGTTTTGTTTTTGATCAAGAATTTTCAACTTTCGTAAAGATTGATAAATTTTACTTTACCAGATTATTGTAAGATACAATGTATATTTTCTTTTTAATTATATAATAAATCAATTACGGTCTTTTGTAACAGTCGATATCGGTTTAAATTGACCTTTAAACTTCAATAATATTGTGATAGGACAACCTACCTGCGTTGTAGTAGGTAGAAGATATATAGCCAGTAAAATCGACTGAGCTAACGGAATATTTCTTTAGCTCATTCGGTTAGGTGGCTGGCTGAAGTGCTAGAGGTCCCGGGTTCGATCCCCGGAGTTGACATTAGTCAATTTTGTAAGGAGATTCATGCTCTCCGGTTACATTTGGCGCCCAGCTAAAAAACCCACGGTGAGAGTCATACATAGAATGTATGATGACTCTCGAGGTGGGGGAAGTGTGATAGAACAGCCTACCTGCGTTGTAGTAGGTAGAAGATACAAAAATGTATATAGCCAGTAAAATCGACTGAGCTAACGGAATATTTCTTTAGCTCATTCGGTTAGGTGGCTGGCTGAAGTGCTAGAGGTCCCGGGTTCGATCCCCGGAGTTGACATTAGTCAATTTTGTAAGGAGATTCATGCTCTCCGGTTACATTTGGCGCCCAGCTAAAAAACCCACGGTGAGAGTCATACATAGAATGTATGATGACTCTCGAGGTGGGGGAAGTGTGATAGAACAGCCTACCTGCGTTGTAGTAGGTAGAAGATATATAGCCAGTAAAATCGACTGAGATAAAAAAAAAAGGTGGCTGGCTGAAGTGCTAGAGGTCCCGGGTTCGATCCCCGGAGTTGACATTAGTCAATTTTGTAAGGAGATTCATGCTCTCCGGTTACAATATTAACTGACGCTCGATATCGGTTTAAATAGACCTCTACAAAAGACCATAATAATACAAGTATCACATGAACGTTGACCATTCTTCACGATGTAAAATACTACATTGTGTATTATATTAAATAGTTCTCAATCATGTTTTTCAACCTTTTTTATTTTGCATGAAATTATCGTGATACCTGTATCCGATAATGCAATTTGCTTAGTTATGAAATATTAACTTAAAGGTTATTATATAGAAAGTCAGTGCAGATCTTATGAAGTGTTTGTTTATTGCTGTATTTGGGTGTAGTGCTAGATATTGTCCCGATAAGGGACCGACCATTTAACTTGAAGGGGGGGGGGGGGGNGATCTGATTTTTAGTGAAAAAAATATTTTGGCTGCCAAAATGAGGAAAATTTATTTTCTGAAGGTGGCTTTCTGGCCAAAAAAATAATGTTAATTTTGAAAAAAATATTTTGTTGATACACGTGTAAAAAATAAATAAAGTTTTTCGCGCGAAGCGCGAAAAAATTTTCTGTCCAGAAAAAAAAACCATAACCCCCCCTTCAGGTTAAATGGTCGGTCCCTAATACAAGGAGAAATTTTGTGCCAGTGTTCATTATTGAAACAACCTCAGCACCTTACAATTCTATTCGAGTCAACAGGTATGGCGATCGACCTGAAAATACATGATAAAAATTCAGATTTGCATCATCTGCCGTTCCAGAGAAAAATTTCACAAAAATACTCTATAATGGTATTCAAGTGTCAAAATTTGACAAATATCGGTAAACAAAAAATAGTGTCTAGACGGTTGAAATGGATCTCACCGATATTTCATGATCATAAAAACCTTACGATCAATTTTCAGAATAAATGTATGCGACTAAACATTACTCTATTAATACTATAAGTTGCAAAAATGCACAAGTTGGCCAACAGGATGATAATATAGATTCCCGACAGGTTTGAAAATACATCCCACAATATTGCAATATAAAAAAAAAATGTGTATCTTTAATTATTACCGAGACAATTGTGACGAAAATTTGTTCAGAATGGACCAACACCAAAATAGCACATTCCTATCCTCGATGTGAAGCGGGATATAATTAAGAACCTTAGTCAGCAAGCTCACATACCCCACGCCCCCACATATCGGATAATCCTGCATAATCTTAAAATTATCAACCAGAGGCTCCCATGAGCCTGTATCGCTCACCTGGTTATCAGTTGCCACAATCAAGCTCACATTGTAACCATTATCTTGAACTGTATTTTAGTCTGACCGTGTTATACTCTATTTCTTTGTTGGCCTTTTTTTGACAAAAACGTTCCTTTCTAAGGTCCATTTTCGACACCAGTTTTGAAGTTGAGACATGATTTTGTAAATGGCGGTCAACAACAATTTTTTTAACACCAAATGTTACGGTACGACAACAATATCTATTTGGAAACCAAATTTCATTGAAATCGGACAATGTTGAATTTTCCCACCTTTTTTTGGCGGCCATTTATTCCGGCTTTGAAGTCGCAACATCATTATCTATTTGGAAACCAAATTGCATTGAAATGAGACAATATTAAATTTTCCCGCTTTTTTTGGCAGCCATTTGAAAATGGTGGTCAACGATCAATTTTTAACATCGGTTTTGAATTTGAAACATCAATACCTATTTGGAAACCAAATTTCATTGGAATCGGGCCATATTGAATTTTCCAACCATTTTCAAAATGGAAGTCAACAAACAATTTGAAGTCGCAACTTCAGTATTCACTTGGAAACCTAATTTCATTGAAATCGGACAATATTGAATTTTCCCGCCTTCTTTGGCAATCATTTAAAAATGGAGGTCAACGATCATTTTTAATACCAGTTTTGAAGTTGCGACATTAATATCAGATTGGAAACCAAATTTTATTGAAATCGAACAATGTTGAATTTTCTCGCCTTTAATGGCGGCCATTTTGAAAATGACGGTCAACGAACAATTTTCACCACCAGTTTTGAAATCGCAGCATAAATATTTATTTTGAAACCAAATTTCATCGAAATCGGAAAATGTTGAATTTTCCCGCTTTTTTTTGCAGCCATCTTGAAAATGGCGGTCGACGAATAATTTAAAGTCGCCACAGCATGGCAAACATTTTATCAATTTACACTTAACCTTCATCTTCTATATTTTTGGATATAAATGACGAAAATTGAGGAGGGGGCCGGCCCTTTTTCGGGACGTCGGGATTAGATGTTGTCAAGTTCAGGATTTCGGGATTTTTATGATTTAAGCCCGGGATTTCGGGAACCAGGATAAAAGTTTCTTTGTTGTTCGGGATTTCGTGATTTAGAAAAAATAAAGTCGGGATTCCGGGATGAGACCTCCTCTGGACCCCCCTCTAAATTCATAAAAGACAACACAAAATGTTCTTTTGGTCAAGTTTTAAATGCTTCTTTTGGTTTCATATTTACTTTTCTATTTGGAATTTATCTTGATTTTTGTTGATGTTAAACTATTGCACATTTGTAAATAAAGTATTTGAAATGTTTGGATTGTTATGTTCAGCCATATACTGATATCAGGTATCCTGCATACCAATCAGGGGCGAAGTGTCTGCCACTACACTGCCCAGGACGTCAAATCTGGTCAATCACTGAACCCCTCTTGTTACACTTTAACCAATCAAGGGTACATATATATGAGCTAGTTTTTATCATGATTATGGCTCAGTTATCCTCTAAAATCTGTTTAAATTTAAAATTGTAAGTATCAGGTGCATATCAACATCAGGAAAAACATTTTTTTTTTCCAATTCAAATATTTTATTGATTAATCAAAAGGACTGGACAACAGGCAGAGCCTATACTAGTCCTCTCCTAAAACAAGTTAAGCATACAGACATGATAGACAAGTTTTCCAATTGAATTGGTGAATTTTCCCACAAAAATTTTGACATCACAATATAGAGTTTTGGACTTCAAAATGTTACACCACGCAATTTACTCCGATTGAACCGAGGTCAGTTGGGGCAATTCATTCATAAACAGAAATTGGAAATTGGTCTATAGAACCTTTCACTATAACTGCGGCTCTAAATTTTGCACATGCGCCCAGAGCTCACTAATAAATACCCCCCACAGCCCCATTTGATTCCAGAAATTATAAAATCAAATCAAATCAAATTCTGAAATAGGAGATGCACATTTACATTATGTCATGAACACTGTGCTAAAGTTTCATCAAAATCTATTCAGTGGTTCAGGAGAGGTAGCTGATAAGAGATGGGTACCCACTAGTAATTTAATAGCTAAGTCCATGTTTTGCCACAGGAAACCCCAAAAATTAATCAAATCAAATTCTGAAATAGAAGGTGCACATCTACATCACATCATAAAGACTGTGTTAAAGTTTCATGAAAATATATTCAGTGGTTCAGGAGGAGTAGCGGATAAGAGAAGGGTACCCACTAGTTATGTAATGGGCAAGTCCAGCTTTGGTATGGGACACTCCAAAAATCAATCGAATCAAATTCTGAAATAGGAGGTACACATCTAAATTATGTCATAAAGACTGTGTTAACGTTTCATGAAAATCTATTCACTGGTTCAGGAAGAGAAGCGGATAAGATGGGTACCCCCTTGTAATGTAATGGCTAAGTCCATGTTTTGCTATGGGAAACCCCAAAAATCAATCAAATCAAATTCTGAAATAGGAGATGTACATCTACATTATGTCATAAAGACTGTGTTAAAGTTTCATTAAAATCTATTCAGTGGTTCAGGAGGAGTAGCAGATAAGAGATGGGTACCCCCTTGTAATGTAATGGCTTAGTGCCATGTTTTGCTATTGGAAACCCCAAAAATCAATCAAATCAAATTCTGAAATAGGAGGTGCACATGTACATTAGGTCATAGATTCTGTCGGCTTCGTTAACATTGTGTTAAAGTTTCATGAAAATCTGTTTACTGGTTGAGGAGGAGTAGCGGATAAGAGATGAGTACCCTCAGGTGTAACGGACTGACGGACGGACGGACGGACGGACAACCCCATCACTATATACCCCCCACTTGAAAAGTGGGGGGTATAATAATAACTTTATATTTGTAACTCATGTGAACACGTAAGAAGTGTGTGCACACAATTGCAAGTAATAGTAACTCTACAGTTCAATGCAACTAACTTTGGAAGAAAGTTGAAACATGTGCGCACGACTGAAAATCTCACGAAAAGATGTAACTAATGCATGCAGATTTTAAAAATTTGTGGAAATTGTGCGTTCAAACTTAAAACCTGTGTGTTGGCTGTAGTTATCAACCTATCCTGCACACAAATACTAGTAAGTAAATCGTACGCCCGATCGCAGAAATTACAAATGCACTGAAGAGACATTCGGCAAAAATCATAGTGTATTTTAAAAAATCGTGCGCACAGCTATTGAAAATGCTGAAGATGTATTGCCCGTAAGTTGCAATTAACTTCTATGTTAATGAAATTACATTGTCTTCCTTTTAAAAACATAAAATAAGTTGACTTAATCTTTTAACAGTGCAGTAGACGTGCTAGTCGCCCATTATCATGCGCACCGTCTGGGTAAAATGAAACGTCATAATACAATTATAGCCTTTAATTGATGATAATATCCTAATTATTTAATAACGAAAAGGTTATTTTTCCGAGGTCTGTAGGACTCAGGAAAAATAACCTTTTCGAGATTAAATAATTTAGGATATTAAATGCCATAATTGTACTAATATACTGAACTAAAAACTGAACCAGGGTGTTTGATTACATCATTAACTATCAAAACGAATCTCGGAGAAATATGATAGTTAAATTTGATAGTTTCACAAATGTGCTTTTTTTTCTAGACCGGGAGCAATATCCTGTGGTCCAACCTTTACTGGCATCCACGGAAAAGTCGTTATGAGATTTGCCAATAACTATAGAAATCTGGGGCTTGTTTCTGTAGAAAGAGCATACTGCTGTACAAATTTTTACCATTTATGTGTTTCTTAATCTGAAATTGTCCCTGTCAGTGCTGCAGCCGAACCGATTGGCAGCCATATTTATTTACGTTTACACTAAACATGGACGACAAGGGAAATAACTAGTTATTTGTTCGACGTGCAAAAGTGCACCTTATTCAAATTAGTTATTTTGTCTACATGCACTTTCCCAAACAGTTATTTTGCCTACGCACTATTACGCGGTGAAAAGAAAAACAGTTATTACTAGAATATCTATTTTATTTCTAAAATAATTTCAATAGCAAAGTATAATAATATATGTGACGTCTTGATTAATTGTCCTACGACGTTTTTTTGCAGGAACTGTTTTTATTTTCCACTCAAAGTTATCATGAACAGGTTGGGGAAACCCCAATTGGGATACTTTACTCCAAT
>MJUU01007882.1:16753-27766 GCA_002080025.1 Modiolus philippinarum
GGGGGGGGGGGGAATTCAAAGTGTCTAAAAATGGATGAAACTTTACAGAAAGGTTGCCTGTCATCCATAGAAATGTTTTTTTGGGGGGCTCAGAATTTCACTTGTATAATTATTTTGTGGAAAAAAGGGGGAGGTATATCATGGTGTCCATATTTGTACTGTGTCAACACCTGTATTGTGTCCACTTACACTTAAAATTTGCACTTGCCATATTGATTCAGGGTTCACTTAGCAGGGGCATAATAAGTTGCCATTCGGTGACACCTATAGTTTTTATCAAAATCGTTATTGCCAATGTGCATACTTAAAGTTAAAACAATATCATAGTTCATAGTTTGCAAATATTGTACTAGTTTGCAAAATATGTTATTACAGGAAAAAATTGCCTGTAATAACTATATGTCATTGTAACAGCTACTCTACATCACTTTTAAGTCTTTTGTCATACATTTATCAATAATTGTACCTAAAACAGCACAATTTTATTCTTATTGTATCTTTTAATTATGAAAGCATATAATTATTCACTGCGCAGGTTTCAAAGTAATTCCTAAGAGTCTAATAAGAATATGAAAATAGGTACATCACTATGCACTGTTATTACAAATAAATAATAACACTAAAGAGCCTTGTATCAATGATTAACCAAAATGATATACCATTGCGTAATTATTAGTTACTATGCAATGTTTGAAGAAATTCCCAAGTGACCAATAAAAAACAAAATGTAAAAGATTTGTACAAACATATGCTATACAAATCTATACAGTACAGATTTAGAAATTTTTAAGAATAATGAGCAGACGACCCATGTGTGCATATGTAATAACACACATGTGTTATTTTCTCTAATAACACCATACAGTGATGCCCAGTGGACTGTTAATCTTAGTATGGTTAATACTAATAAAATGGAGGGCAATGCTTCAACAGTACACTAACTAACAGCCTTTCATGTTATTGCAGAATATCAAAATCTCGCTCCACAGTATACATTGAACCTTGTGGGAATGAGAGGAGCTTCTAACATGACTAACAATGCAACAATATAATGCAAATTTAGTTACCATGGTTACTGCACAGGTGAAGCTCTGCCCCTTTTCATGAATTACATGAAGGAACCGACTTTGTAAGTACAAAAACAAACCAAAACAATCAGAAACGTTAAAGTACAATAAATTGATGCCAACGCCATACAAATCGTAATTGTCATGATTGTAGTTTATTTATTGCAATATATATAAACTCAATTAATGGCAACTTCAAAGTTTTCTATAATTTTTGGATCCACATTCCACTATGCTAGAAACACTAAATAAAAAAAAAAGCCTTTTATCTAACTAATGCAGATAGCGTTGGCTGGTTTATGTCTTCAGAAACAGGTGGGAGGTGGTCAGCTGAGTTTCAGAAAAAGGGCATCACATGAATTTTTGTCAATCTTTGTCTTATTTTTGGCTAAATTTTGCATGAAATTTTTTAAGTTTTTTTTCAGAAAAAAGGGGATCCAGCCTCTGCACCTCCTGGATTTACCAATATTCTTGTTTTTCTCAGCTGCTACAATTTCCAAAATATAACAAATAAAAAATAGGACAATTACACCTGTGTAATTGGAAAAATAAAACACTGATTACCTTATAATCTGAACTGATCCATCTATCCTTGAAAAGTGTACATGTTTTAAATCATATGCAAATTGCACATTGTTGTTACCTGGCATTCATGTTGCAAATAGTCAGCACTGTCGGTAAAACGCTTTTCATTGGTCATATTACAAATCATGTTAAGCACCACTAGTTACTCATTAAAATGCAACATGTTCATAAAGCATAAAAGCAGTGCTATATGTTACTAAAAATATTAATTGCTTTCTGATGTAATCCATTTCTTCTCTTTTCATACCTCTACTTTTTAGCTCACCTGGCCAAAGGCCATGTGAGCTTTTGCCATCACTCGGCGTCCCTCATCCGTCCGTCCCTTAACTTTTATTCAAAGATCTTCTCCTCTGAAACTACTGGGCCAATACTAACCAAACTTGGCATGACTCATCACCAGGGTATGCTCTTTCAAGTTTGTGATTTTTATGTCCGTAGACCAAACAACATGGCCGCTGTTACTAAAAATAGAACATAGGGGTAAATTGCCGTTTTGTGCAAATTACTCAAAAACTATTACAGATATCGAAAATCTGACGGAGTAAAAATGATCAGCATGATGAGATCTACCTGCCCTGCAATTTTGGAGAATATCCGTTTACCTGTCTTGGAGTTATTGCCCCTTTTCCGTAAAATGTTCAGTTTTTCGTTACTTTTAGTCTTATATATTGAAAATGATAGAAGATAGAAGAGAGGTTTGTATAACAAATATGATCAGCATAGTAAGATCTACATGTTCTGCAATTTTGAAGAAAATCTGACAACCCACATAGGAGTTATTGCCGCTTTTTCATTGAATTTTCACAATTTTTGAACGTTTTTACTTTTATTTTAAAAACTGTTTGAGATAAAGGTTAAATGTGAATTTCAAAAGTGTTAAGGTTTTCTAGAACTACAATTTCTACATATGTCCAGCAGGTTTGCATCTCATCCAAGATGGCCGCCAGCGGGGGAAGATAGTTTAACATAGGACCCTATGGGAAATGCATTCAAAGATCTTCTCCTCTGAAACCACTGAGCCAATGGGGACCAAATTTTGTCACAGTAGTCCTTGGGTGGTCCCCTTTAAAGTTTGCCATTTTTATGTTCATAGCTCATTCAAGATGGCCGCCATAGTTTAACATAAGGACCCTATGGGAAATGCATCCAAAGATCTTCTCCTCTGAAACTACCAAGCCAAATTGAACCAAACTTGGTCACAATAGTCCTTGGGTGGTCCCCTTTAAAGTTTGTGATTTTTGCATTCAGATGGCCGCCAGTGTGGAACATAGTTTAACATAGGGACCCTATGGAAAATGCATTCAAATGTCTTCTCCTCTGAACCTACTGAGCCAATTGGAACCAAACTTTGTTACAATTGTCTTTGGGTGATCCCTTCCAAAGTTTGTGATTTTTAGTTTGCTACCTCATCCAAGAATGAAAATGTAACATCTGCTGAACTGATTTATAGTATGAATGGGTGGTCTATTGGTGACAATGAATAAAACCAATCACCAGGTGAGCGATTCAGGCTCATGTGAGCCTCTAGTTGGAGAACCAGTATTGATGACAAATATGATATTTCTGTTGCAGTCAAATGATCTCAGAGTGCTGATACATTTTTTACACAGAAACACAATGAGTTAATTATAAATGTTTCAAAAAGGGGGAAATTGTTTTCTTAATAATGCTTGGATAATGGTTGGAGGGGGTCATTTGGGTGACTTAATGTTTGCATCCATTACAATCATCATTTGTTGTCACCGTATGGGAACAACACTGGATATTGGTACTAGGACTAGTGCTAGGACTAGTACCGTCAATGGAGAAAAGCAAAGCATTGAACTCTTACTGCACAGTAAACTTGGTACTAGCTTATTTAGTGCCAATTTAACTGTAGGGTAACAGTTAAATGCTTTTCTTCATTGGCAGGCCTCTACAATAACTTTTTTTCAAACTTGTCCTTTCGGACAAGTACCTCTGAAGATTTACTTGTCCGAATGAAATTATCACTTGTCCGAAATATTTGACTGAATATTCAAATTTAAAAGAGTATCAAAAAAAAAAATCAAAGAAATAAAAGTGTATTGGTTATTTAATAGAAATGTTACATACTGACAAAGGCTTATGTAGTTTTAAAAAAAGAGTACATTAAACTGAAGACAAAAGGGAAGTAGAAATTTTTCTAGTTGTACCTGGGTATTCTGAAGTAGATCAGTATGCAAGTATGTACATATTTTTTTTTTTTTGAAAATCTGGTATTTCATATTTATAAACACTAGACATTGCTGAAAAAGTTGGTTTATGAAAAGACTTGTCAGACTTTCTCACCATTCATTGAAGATCTTATGGTGGCTTTGAGTTGTTATTACTCCCCTTTGGGTCATTGTCTCTTTGACACATTCCCTGTTTCCCTTCTTTTTTCTATAGATTGGGTTAACAAATATTCTTTGAAATATACAAAAGCAACAAAAAATGCTAGAATGGGGATTTATACATGTTTAATGGGGACTTTTCTATAGATGTTTTTTCATTCAGTCTTCCTGTTACACAGATTTCATTCATAAGATCTCATTCATAAGATCATGATATGAACTTTGCAGAACATGTTATTTTCATGATTATGAACTTACACTATTACACTATTTTCTCTTGCATTGAATTTCTTAAATAAATTGAAAAAAAAAATCTTGTAAATGGGCCTGATCGTTTCAAGTAATATCAAATTGTTCCATCGATGTCAATAATATCCGTATTTTTATTTCGTTTTATCTACAATCGGTATTAACAAAATGGCAGACACGAGTGAAAACGTAAATGTTTACGTTGAAATCGGTCAATATTTTCGTTCTTCGTTTAATAGTTCACCATAAAAAAATGTTTTTAGAGTTTCTCATTACGCATCGTTGTGGCTGATTTGAAATCCTAGTTTTACAAAAATTTTAACTTGTCCTGACGGACAAGTGACTTCTGAATTTCACTTGTCCAACAGACGTATCAACTTGTCCTGGGCAATCGGACAAACTGAATTGTCGAGGCCTGCATTGATGGTACCAGTCCTAGTACCTCTATCCAGTGTTGTTTCCATATGATATTTGTGATTTAACCTATCTGCTTCCAGAATATTATTACTACATATACCGTATAAGTGGTTTTTTTTCGCAGGACGCAAATTTCACGATTTCTTTCAAACTTGCTGGATTTTATTTTCGCGGGACTCAAATTTTTGCGATTGCTTATCATTTACTGTATAAAGTCTCATATAAATTATATTTTGCGATATTCAATTTTCACGAATAAAGCGAAAATTAAGTCCTCGCAAAAATAACCACTTATACGGTATGTATTAATTTGTCAGAATGTGTTCAATGTGCTAAATTTTTCTTCTAGGTTTTGCTCGGGGCATAAGTGTTTCACAAAACACATCTTGTTATTATTGTATTTCAATGGGATTTTCCTTTGGATTCTTGATGTTAGTTTTACCTAGGATATCTTAATCTTCATTTATCTGTCTTGCACTATCACTGGTGTAAGATTGTATTATTCTCTCAGAAATGAATATTATAATGTTGTCTTTAATTTTAACATAAAAAAGTATGGCGGCTTTTCATTTGCTTTGAGGACATCACTGACTTGTCAAGATAATGTTAAGGGTTCTGTCTTGAATCCCTTTTTTGTGTTGACATTCAAAAATCAAATGAAACTGAACAAAATTTTGAGTATTGAGGGGCGGGGGTCTTTCTCCTTTCTCCCGCCCCATTGCTCCTTTTTGCCGTACCCTCTCTTCTTACCCCAGCCCATCTTTCCTGTCTCCCACCCCCTTTCTCATGGTCTCCTTTTCATTTTCTTTCTCCCTTCTCCCTTTCTTGCCCCTTGTCTGCTGCACACCCCCTCTCTCCTTTCTCCTGGTATCCCTTATTCCTGTCAAGCCCTCAGTATTATAGATGATTCATTCCAAACATTATAATTGGCATGGACTCTTGCTACACAATAAGTACATGTACTACCTGACCACATATATTTTGCCCCACATTCATTTGACTGTGTCTGAATCTGTAGATGAGATCAAAGCTTTCATTCAACAGATAAAAAGTGTGTGTTTCTTTTGTTGATGGTACAAATGTATTTGAATGACCTGCTTCTCAGTCTTTTTCCCTATTTGTCTCATATTATGTCATAATGTCATCTGGTTCTTCATGCTTTTCCAACGGGTCCAATCCTAGGAAGCCAAGTGAGACCAGTAAATGTTTTTTATGTGTATTTATTGATTTATGTATGATGTTTACATATTTAACATATATATTGTAATATATTTCAGATAATACCTCATACTTGATTATTACACTTAAAGAAACAGATGTGCACCTTTTGTGAGAAATGGTCATGTGAGGATTTAACAAGCTCATGTTATGAGAAAATTGAACAAGCACCTGTTATAAGAAAATTGAACAAGCACCTGTTATGAGAAAATTGAACAAGTACCTGTTATAAGAAAATTGAACAAGCACCTGTTATAGAAAATTGAACAAGCATCTGTTATGAGAAATGATTATGTGAAGATTTAACAAGCACCTGCTATAAGAAGCTGACCAGGAACCTGTTATTAGAAAATTGAACAAGCACCAGTTGTGAGAAAATTAAACAAGCACCTGTTATGAGAAAATTGAACAAGCACCTGTTATGAGAAATGATCATGTGATAATTTCAATAGATATGTTATCACTGGTTATTGCTTTTATAAGTGCTTAAATTTACATCACTGTGCTGAACCAGGATTGGCTGTCAGGATCACATATCAGTGTAAGACAGAGTAACTATCAGAATCGTACATCAATGTTGAACCCACAGCTACTATCAGAATCGTACATCAGCATTTAACACAGATGAAGAACAGCAATAAAAGTGTTGTTCCATTGCTTGGTTCTACCATGTTTTTATAGAAACTTTGTCTCATGTGCATTTACTCCATATCATTTTATTATACCCCCCGCAACGAAGTAGGGGGGTATACTGGAATCACCATGTCCGTCCGTCTGTCCGTCCGTCCGTCCGTCTGTCTGTCCGTCCGTCCGTCTGTCCGTCCGTAGACATTTTTTGTCCAAAGCTTATCTCGGAAACCTCTCTGAATTGACTTTTCAAATTTTGTCAGAATGTTAGTAACTATAAGTGCTTGTGCACCTCCTATTTTCAGATTGATTCATAAATTTTTAACAAAGTTACAGCAATTTGTAGATTTCTCGTACTTAGAGTCTATATTGAAAATTTGTCCGAAGCTTATCTCAGGAACCTCTCTGAATTGACTTTTCAAATTTTGTCAGAATGTTATCTATATTGAAAATTTGTCCGAAGCTTATCTCAGGAACCTCTCTGAATTGACTTTTCAAATTTTGTCAGAATGTTAGTAACTATAAGTGCTTGTGCACCTCCTATTTTCAGATTGATTCATAAAATTTTAACAAAGTTACAGCACTTTGTAGATTTCTCCTACTTAGAGTCTATATTGAAAATTTGTCCGAAGCTTATCTCTGGAACCTTTGTGAATTGACTTTTCAAATTTTGTCAGAATGTTAGTCCCTATAAGTACTTGTGCACCTCCTATTTTCAGATTGATTCATAAATTTTTAACAAAACAAAGTTACAGCACTTTGTAGATTTCTCCTACTTAGAGTCTATATTGAAAATTTTTCTGAAGATTTGTCCGAAGCTTATCTCGGGAACCTTTCTGAATTGACTTTTCAAATTTTGTCAGAATGTTAGTTACTATAAGTACTTGTGCACCTCCTATTTTCAGATTGATTCATAAATTTTTAACAAAGTTACAGCACTTTGTAGGTTTCTCCTACTTAGAGTCTATATTGAAAATTTAAAAGGTAGGCTAAAAAGGTTTCCCCAACATTTTCCCTATCGAGTAGCAAAACATCTCTCTGATAAATAGTTCTTATGAGTCTATGTCTTATCAAAGGATTTCTCTGTGCCTTCCTCTTATTTTAAGTTGCCTCAAAGTTACGGTGGACTATTGGAGTACCCCCATGGTATGTTTCTACGTCTGTAACTGTGCAGGGTAGGATCATCAACAAGAAGCGGGGGGTAAAAATTTGTGGCCCATCAGGCCACAGTTACAACTAGTTGTCTATTACTTAAATTTAACATAAATGAAGAATCCATAGTTACAGTGAGAATAATCAGTGTAGGACCCAGAGTTACGGTAAGAATATTGAATCCAAAATTGCATTCAGGGCAGTGATTGCCATAGTGGTCCAGTTCTATGTCCAGAAGCCTTAATTACAGAAATATTCTTTGTTTCTTTTTATGCCCCCGTGAATCGAAGATTCGGGGGCATATAGTTTTTGGTCTGTCTGTCTGCTTGTCTGTTTGTCCACAAAAAACTTTAACATTTGGTATATCTCTTGAATGGTAAGTGATAGGGCTCTCATATTTTGCATGTGTATTCCTTGTGGCAAGACCTTTCAAATGATACCAAAATTTTGGACCTCGTGACCTTGACCTTGATATGTGATGGACTTTTTCCTTGTGGCAAGACCTTTTAATTGGTACCAGAAACCTTGGCTTGTGAACAACTGCATAAAAACTTTAACATTGAGCATATCTTTTGAATGGTAAGTGATAGGGCTTTCACAGTTTGCATGTGTATTTCTTGTGGAGAGACCTTTCCAAAATTTTGCACCTCATGACCTTGACCTTGACATGTGATGTAGTTTTTGAAAAAAAAATAATAAACATATCTTTTGAATGGTAAGTGATATGGCTTTCATATTTTGCATGTGCATTCCTTGTGGCAAGACCTTTTGATTGGTATCAGAAAAGTTGACCTTGTGACCTTGACCTTGGCCTGTGAACAACTGCATAAAAACTTTAACATTCAGCATATCTTTTGAATGGTAAGTGATAGGGCTTTCATAGTTTAAATGTGTACTCCTTGTGGAGAGACCTTTCAGATGGTACCAGAATATTTGACCTTGTGACCTTGACCTTGGCATGTGACTGTCCCGTAAAATCTCACCAGAAAAATGAAATTATATTTTGTTTTATTTTATATATATAGAAATTAAACTCATTTATGACGAAATGTTTCTTGATATCTATAGAAATTTTTTTTGTAAAAAAGATTTTTTTTAAATCATTCAGCATATTTTCTTCATTTATTCACTTTCCTTTTACAGGTAACTATATATGTATTATATATATCAATGATGAGGGATGTTACTAAAAATATCTATTATTTCATTTCTTCTCTTCTGTGTATTCCTCCACTTTTGGGGAACCAGTATTGATGACCCTGGTGTAATCAAAGTACTGATAACACTGATAGACAGAACACAATGAGTTGACTATAAATGTTCCAAATAGGGGGGATTGTTTCTTAATAATGCTTGGATTATGATTGGAAGGGTTCATTTGGGTGACTTCTGTGTTTGCCTCCAATTGCAATCATCATTTGATGTGATTAAACTTTTCAGTCGATACAAGGATTTATTTCTACAAATTTTGTCAGAAGGACATTCATTGTTCAAAGTTGCTAAATGTTTCTTCTTTACTTCTACTCGGGGGCATAAGTGTTTCACAAAACACATCTTGTTGGTGATTATTATTTGTTCACTTTCACAGATTGAGACATGTTTTACCCTGATCCTCCTCTTCTGCACTGAAGAGACATAATTTGTCGAAATGTGTACATGCAGAAACTAAATTCACAGTAAGTTCAGCATATTTTGATGCTTCTTCTTTTTCTTCTTTTTCAATCATGTCTGGGCCATAACTTTTTAGCTCATTTTGCTTTAGCCAGAGTGAGCTTTGCCATCCTTTAAGGTCCATGGTCCTTCATAAACATAACTGGTTTTGCACTTTTTCCGTAAATTTTTAAAAAAAATTATTATTTGTAACTTTGATGGCAATAGCAAAAGTGGGGTTTTGCGTAAACTTGTCATCCGTCATTCATCGCCCATTCTTCAGTCGCGAATTTTTCGTTCAAAGATTTTCTCCTCTGAATTTCTGAAATCAGTGGGCCAATTGTAACCAATAGTTCCCTTTTGAAATTGTTTCGAAAAGGTCAAGACCCTTTACAAGGTGATCGCATGGCAAGGAACTTAGTTTAATATTGGATGCTATAGAAAACACATTCAAAGATCTTCTACTCAGAAACTACTAGTCCAACAGAGATGAAATTCGTCACAATAGTCCTTAGATGGTCCCTTCCAAAACTGGTATCCAGAAGGTCAGTACATACCTTGTCCAATATGTAAGGGAAGGACATAGTTTATAACATTAGACTCGATGGGAAACACATTCCAAGATCTCAGAAATTACTAGTTTAATTAGAACAAAAGTTAGTCTCAGTGGTCCGAAAGCAAGTCGGTACCTCGTCTAAAATGGCCGCCAGTGGGGAACAAAGTTTAAGTTTGCATCTAAGGAAAACACACTCAAAGATCTGTTTTTCAGAAACTACTAGTCCAATTAGAACCAAACTTCGAATGGTCATTAGATAGTCCCTCGCAAATCAGGTATTCAATTGCAACTAGCCCGTACTTCATCCAAGATAGCCACTAACAGGGAACATATTTTAACATTGGACCAATGGAAAACAGTTTGAAAAATCTATGAAACTACAATGGTGAATAAAATATGGAGTAAATGCACATGAGACAAAGTCTCTACAAATACATGGTAAAAAACAAGCAAAGGAACAACGCTTTTATTGTTGTTCTTCATCTTGAAGTCACCATGAGTTCAATTGGAACCAAACTTAGTCACAAAATGCCTTAGATTAATAGGATCTTTGATAAGATTAGATTAAAGATCGGGATATCTTTCACAAGTGTAAGAAATTTCGTCTTTTCTCGAGTGGAGCGTAGCGAAGCGAGAGGAAAAGACGTAGAATTTCTTACACGAGTGAAAGATATCCCGATTTTTATACGACCGCAAAAATTTTGCGGTCGTATTATGTTATGGCGCAGTCGTCGGCGTCGGCGTCAGCGTCGGCGTCGGCGTCTGTGGCCAGCATAACTTTGTTTCTAGTGGACGGATCATCTTCAAATTTCAGTATGTGNTCGCCATTTGTGTGTTCTTTACATTGTGACGTCAGGTGTTTTATGACGTTAAGTCATGGTTACGATTGTTGTCTCATCACAAAAGTGAACACCTCTGGTTGGTCATTTACCGATGTGAGATGAGGTCGCGTGCATCGATCTCACATCGGTCATCTCTAGGTTGGTTCCCGCCGCAATATTCAGTATGCCTTCGTCATATACAAATATAACGGTCGGTATCAGGCGATGGCTGACCTTGAACTTGTATGTACTGGTTTCCGACGTTTTTTAAACCTGACGGTCTAGGAACCAGTTTGTTGACACGTCATGTACGTCGG
>MJUU01007882.1:28753-66135 GCA_002080025.1 Modiolus philippinarum
ATTTGGCGTAGCTCTTACTGTTTCAGAGCTATGAGGGGCCGAAGGGGGCCAAAATCGTAAATTTACAGATAACCTAAAAAATTTATTTTTCGTCGGATTTCGATGGGATTTTTTTCTTTGGATTCTACTTGATGTAAGCTTTCAGTAGTATTTCAACGGATTTGACGTAGCTCTTGCCGTTCCCGAGCTAGGAGGGGCTGAAGGGGGCCAAAATCGTAAATTTACAGATTACCTTAAATTTTTATTTTTCATCGCATTTTGATGGGATTTTTTTCTTTTGATTCCTCTTGATGTAAGCTTTCAGCATCATGTCAATGGATTGGGCGTAGCTCTTACCGTTTCTGAGCTATAGAGGGTCAAAGAGGAATCATAAGGAGTCATAAGGGCTAATTTTTGTTTTCCCTAGTTTGTGTCCAGCTAATTACTTGGTCAATCTCCTTATTGCGTCCATCTAATTATTGTGTCAAGCTCTTTCCTATGTCCATACTCACTTTAAATTACACTTTTTCAAATTTCAGTGGACGACATGCTGCGGTCGTATCATGCTGCGCTCGGCGTAGCCCTTTATTATTAATTTTGATCTTATGCAAGATCCTATTTCTTCCGTAAAAAACGAAAAAAACTTCTGGTAACCTTTACTGTTTGAACAACGTTGTCGCCATTTGTGTGTTCTTTACATTGTGACGTCAGGTGTTTTATGACGTTAAGTCATGGTTACGATTGTTGTCTCATCACAAAAGTGAACACCTCTGGTTGGTCATTTACCGATGTGAGATGAGGTCGCGTGCATCGATCTCGCATCGGTCATCTCCCACTGTAAACCACCATTTACGGAAGAAAGCCCCTTCCAAAAAGGTATCTGGCAGGTTCTTACTTCATCACAGAAGGCCACCAGAGGGAACATAGTTTAACATTCAACCCTATGGAAATGTTGCGGAAATGGGGTATGCCGAGCGGTCATGAACGTTTACCCTACATTTACACAACTGGTTTAGAATACTGTATAAAAATCAAGAAGTGCTAAACAAATATAATTTATTATTTATTACACTTCAAAAGATCCACTAGTGCAAATACAACTAAATGTAGTCAAAAATGGTCCACAGAAAATCCCCTCCAAGAAAGTATCCTGCCAGCAGAGAACATATTTCCGCACTGGACCCCATTGAAAGTCCTTGTGTGCACCCTCCAAACAAATTGTGTCTGGCATGCCTACATCTAATCCAAGGTTGCCACCAGGTGAGAACATTTTTATCATTGGATCCTGTAGGAAATGCTTTTATTATCTGTATGCCAACCATGGTCCTGATGAGTGATATAGGCTCTTGAGAGCCTCTCATAGATTCAGGAGCATATACATGTAGTTTTTTAGGTGTTTGTATGTTCGATAGCGCTGGTATGTCTGCAAAAAAAATCCTAAACATTGGATACATCTTTTGAATTGTAATTGCTTAATATAATTAAGCTGTCGCATTTTGCATATGTATTCCTTGTAGCAAGACCTAAGGAATATATTACCTCATGACCTTGACTTCTTCCTGTGACCGAATTTTTTTAAAATTGATACACTTTAACATAGGGCATATTTTCATGTGGTAAATGAAAGGGCTTTCATATTTCAAATGTGTATCCTTGTGGCTTTGACCTTCACACTTGCAGTTGGCCATATGCACAACAACAAAAAAAACTTAACTTTAGGTATTAACTTTTGAATGGTAAGTTACAAGCTTTATATTTAAATTTTTTAACCCTTTCGGCAAGAATTTGAAAGATAGGTACCATAATATTTAACGCCTTTGCACTGAATTTGGAATATGACTATTTGATAAAATTTCATCAAAATTGTTGTAAATACTAGTTTGATTTATCTCCCTTTGACCAACAGATAGTCTGATATTGTCTGGTGCAAAGTTTCAATGTTTAAACTGTAGTGAAATTTAATTTTAATTTTATATATAAGAACTATAAACTCATTTATGATAAAATGTTTCTAGATATGTATAGAATTTGCTAGAAAGAAATAGTCTTTTATTCAGTAGAGTTTGTTTGTTTGTTTGTTTGTTTTTTTATTTAAACTTTGATATTTGGTAGACCTGTTAAGATGTCTGCAGGGTATTATTTTTCTATTATAGAATTTTGTGAAATTTTCTGTGTAGAAACATATTTTTATTATTGATTAAAATATAAAATAAAATTTGGGGGTCACCGTGCATTTAAGCACATAAATAAATTTGAAAATTCCAGGATTTTACAAAGAAATAATAGGGAAAATGACTATATGAGGGGGATATCTGTTAAAATCTATTATACTTTATTCATACTTTGCGAGTGTTTTGAAATCATTATATAGTTTACAAATAAAAATAAAAATTACTGACCGCTTTTGAATTTGAGTAATAAATTGTGAAATGTTAATTTCTCTAGTGATATCTTTATCAAATTATTTCCCTTGCATAACTTCTGTGTTCTGTAAAACCAGCAACAGATTTTCAGCTTGTGTGTTTTGTACACATTTTTTTTGTAATGAAAATGTAAAAGTGATTAGAAATAATAATTTTAAATACTTCGGAACTTTCTTTACATTTTAAATAACTATTTTGGTTTTTTTTTAATGAATGAAACCTAACTAAATACCGAAGTCACTGTAAATTTACTTTCTGCATATGCGCATTTCGACAACTTATGTCTCATCAGTGCAGATAAAATCTAAACGTTTGGAAGACCATAAACTCAAAGATGTTTGAAAACTGATAGAGAACAAGTAACCAAAGTGATCTAAATTTAAACCTAAATGAATAAGTATTACACAAAAATGGCAGGATACTACCACCGAGACACCTTAAGTGATGAATGATGGGATTTTGTATTTCACAGGTGTATTTATTGTTATTTAACATTAGAATTTATTGATACAAGTAATTTATTTCTTGGTAGCACATAATTAGTGTTCATGCTAAAACCTTCACCTTAACTCAGGGTTGCCACACACCCGGGAAAACGGGAAAAACCCGGGATTTTCGGTTTAGGTGCTCCCGGTCGGGATATAGCCGGGAAAATGCGAAAAATAACAAAAATCCGGGAAATATCTTGAAAAACGAACTTCCCTTTAACTCCCATACATTTTTTCCACATACGTCCCAATCAAATAGCCGTCAGTTAAAAAGTTCGTAAAGTTAATGGTGATTGTTCACTTGTACACATGATGTGAATTCACCGACATAAAATAAAAGTAGTTCTTCTCTTAACAATATTTCAAAAGGACGAACTTAAAGGGAGCAGTCTGACAGGTGTTGTACATCTCGATCTGATGCCCTTGTCGATAGTTCTGATTTGAGGTTCCACAAACAAGGTATTAAGAAGTACTGACGTACATTTATTGGTCAGCAAATAAAAGTGACAATACAAGATGGAGTGGAATAGGATGCAAAGGCAAATCCTAGATGAACTCAAGACAGCTTATTCTCGACTATGTTCAGGCAGGCAAGTTTAGCTAATGGTGGATTGAATTTAAATCAGAAAGTGCAATGAACCTCCCTTATTTATGAAGTTAGTCAGATCATTTGTATGGGAAACATCTAGCACGCAGAGGTGTTTACCACTACGGATTTTCCGTAGATTTTCAAATAAAAATACGCAATACGGATTCACATTGCAAATGTTTACTCAAAAAACCGGGAAACGAAACTACCTTCTTCCCGAAATTGGGCAATCACTGTCAAAGAGAAGCTTCCGATAGAAAAACGTTCTTTAAAGCGCACAGTTTATGTCTTTGTCAAACAATGCTACCGGGCACCTCCCCATGTTGTCGATAGCGAAATGCTCTGTCTATGCGGGGTCTTCAGTTCAAAATTCGAAAAACACACAAACCATACGAGACAAACTGAGTGCAGCCCTATTTATCAAATTCTTCTTCATATCTTTCTTGTTGTACTCATATTTTATTTGAATTGATTAGTTTATTTGATCCCTTATATATTTCTCGTAGAAGGGTAGTCTCGCTAGGGGTCGTATGGAAGGCTTAATTACCTCGTAAAAGGGCAGACTCGCTAGGGGGCTAAAACTCAATTTGTCAATCAAAACAATGATGTTCGAAGAAAAAAAAACAGTGAATAAAATTGCCGAAATGATCTCCATAGCTGATATGAAAAAAAAATTATGTAATATATCACTTTGGTTTATAAACCGGAAAACATAAACATTCTCAAAGTACAGATAATTACGGACACATTGCTGCTTGAATACTCATACCGGTTATGAGAGGTTTACAGGTCTGAGCACGAGACCACCATTATTGTCCACTATTTGTTCTTTATAACGAAATTTGAAAGAAAAAAATCGCACCGCCTCTAACCAAATGAGATTTGACTTGATCTTAGGGTAAAAAAATATCAACAGAATTAGAAAATTCTACCGTTGGGATTTTTTTATTCAACTTCAAACAGACATACCATCAGTTATAAAAGTAGATGTCCTCCGAAATCAGTGGTCTCGCACAATGCAGAAAACACCTCAAATGAAGAGCACAGATTGTTTACATAAATGATTAATGCATGTATTTGTTGAGATTTTGTGTGATGTGTATTTACTCCATATCCTTTCGTAGTTTGTTTATAAAGATAAGTGATTGACCATCTAAATATCTCACAATTTTTCATTTTTTGTAATCCTTGAAATATTGTACAAATCCGTGAAAAACCCTTGAAATACCCTTGAATTTCATATGAGGAAAAGAGTGACAACCCTGTTAACTGCTACTTGAGGCAAGTCTTTCACAAAACACACCCCGTGTTTAATAAAAAATATAAAAGATACCAATCAACCCTCCAGGATATTTTGAAGAAGGCTAGTATTGGAGTTGCATGCCCTAAATTGGTTAAAGACCAAAGCAAGTAGAAACCACCAGAAAACTGTGAAGCAACAATCCTGACTTGGTACAGACATTTCAAACGAAATGGTGGGTTAAACTGTAGTGTCCGCAAATAGATTTAACCATGTCGACAGTAATGTCTTGAAATGAAATTCGGCATCATGGAATACGTCTCTTCCTTTTGATAAAGGGTGAGCTGAAATCACATTAATAACTCTGCATAATGCATTTTATCATCAAATTTTTGTATTACCAGTAGCATTACCTGATTACGCGTACTGGTTCGACCGTAAACATGTATTTTGAAGAAAAAAAAATATGCGTACGCGTACGTTCCGGAACATGTATAAAATACAAAACTTTATCACAAGTAAAGAAGCGTTTCTGGGCTTCTCTCTACCATGACTTCTGATTGGTTGTGCAGTCGTTGTTTTTAAGGAACACACAGGTCGTAGATGTCAAGGGGTTCTTTAAAGACTGATGAACTGTTAGTAGACTTAGTATTTATCGTCGTTGTAATTCCAATGATTCTACCGTTTTATACATTCTTAACTCCAGTGGAGATATAAGGTGTCGTAATGCCCTGCCGCAGAACTCAAATGCACCGAGTCTAATTATTTAGATAATAAAGCTGAGATATCGAAATTTGGCACCAAGAAATATGTGTACATGGGGATATGCATTTAAGAGTGAGATCTGGCACCATCTATATACCCAGAAAATGACGTGCTGTATAAATAATATACAGTCTGTTCGGGAATCCATTTTGCGATATAGGAGTGTTCAATTATTTAGGCGCGAAATTAATCTTATTTATTTTCATTATTTTTTTTATATAGTATAAATTCAAGCTTGACAAATAAAAATAGCTGTTCTTCTTTGAAATTCAGCTCAATCAATTTACTTGACTACATTTACGGAAGAAGTCCCATTCAACATTCTGTGCCTGTCCTTCGTCCTTCTTTAGCAATTCACATTCCCTTGTTAGACGTTTGTAATTAAATCCTATACAAGTGACGTCACTGGAGCAGAGCATACAACACTCAACGCTGTGAGTACCAGTTGTTGTCTGTGCTATGGTTCCTACCATGTACAGCTCGGTTACTGCGCAGAAATGTATAAAATTTGACACGGCGACCATTGGAGTGTTAGTGGTAGTAGCGGTTGTAGTATCATCATTAGTACCCTGTAGGAAAATCCAGATTCCCTCTGAACCAAACCTTGTTCCAATACCTACATCGTCTACTAACAATGGCGACGGATCTGACCAGTTAGCAAAAATCGTGTGATCCTCACCAAAACTACCTCTGCCAACTTTTATATTTCCATCGATCCAGCTGATCCAGAACGTTTTAAAATTGTTACAATCCAATAGACCAGGAAAATCACGAACATCCGCCTCGTGCGGTTCAGCATTTCCGGTTCGTCTGATGTATTGTCTTTCATTACTATGCCCTCCTATCACAATCTCATAAAACAGTTGTATTTCGTCCGTTAATAGAGCGATTGTTGCATCATTGCAGGCTTTCACCTCAAAAGTAATGAAACTGTTTGTTGCATATACACCATAAGATGATACATGATATATGACGTAGTTATCTGGTGTTGTTATCCTTATTTCTTTTAGAGTACCACGGGAAATACCTGTAAAAGATGTGAAGTCGAGTTATATAGTTGATTGATTAGTTAAAGTTTAACGTCCAGTGAGCAATATTTCAGCTATATCAGGACGAGAACAAGTTAATCAATTAAAAATATATATATATAAGTAAGAGAAAAAACAAAGATGGAAGGGACAACGAGTTTTGATTGCCACTTGAAAAGGGGAGAAATGGGTAGGGGCAGGAAATTTAGCCTTCTTTAAGAGTCTCAGTGACTCTGCTCTCTTTATACAATATAGAAGGGGTCTTTATACTACATGGAGCGTGGCGTTTCTCCACAGGTTGGCTACAGTGGTTCGCGGTCAGGCTTTCAGTATTACGACCTGAGTACCCCGCTTAGACAGGGCATTCCCCTATCCACCAACTGGCAACGCGCCCGGAAGCTCTGTAGCCAGAGCCCCTGGAAACCGATTCAGGTGCCGGAGATAATCTCTTCCCAATTTATGTATGTTCCTGCTGGTCACGTTATTACTCTGACCTCGAAATTGTAAACAATGTGAAATTACGAGATCTATGTCAAAAGGTATAAATACCGTGAACCACAACCCAAATATATGTTGAAATACTGGTGGCCGTGGTTGAGGAATATTCCAAACAATAGGCTAAGAGAAATAGAAGGGAAAACTGTTAACACTTTACGACAGGATCAGGTCAATAGGAGATCGATTGTAGCTCGATTAGGCGCCTTGAAACCACCATGAGCGAGAACTCAAAAACGCATATTCGAAGACAAAGATGTAGTAAATACGATGTGTTCTAGCTATTCCAACATTTTGAAAGTAAGCGGTAATTAATTTTACAGCTAAGCCTACCCGAGAAAATTGATGTAAAGAAATCTTCCAATTTAAAAAATAATGAATATTATACTTCTGAAAGCTATAAAAATCAAAGTACATTTATTTTCTATGGAGTTATGCTTCAATAGTTACAGAGGAGTTGATGTGAAAAGCAACCCCTGTGTTTTATGACCCAAACTCGAGTTTCAGTAAACAAAACTTTCAGATCAGAAATGTATTATAACATTAAATAATAAGGGTTTGGATGCTTTTAACCTAGCCAATATCTTACATCACAAAAATGTAAAAAACAAAATATCCCCATATTTCAAACACACATCAGTCCCGATCATTTCGTACACCTTTACTTCACCAATCGCGTCTAAAATTTTCAACCATAAACGTGTATTGCAAAACCTTACCACCGACGACCTCAAGTCTAAACCACCCGATTGTTCATGTTCTTATTCACCATACAGATATAGTCCCTGTGGTCACGTCATAACAGGAGATTTGAGTATCATTGAAAACAAGTCTCTCCGTGATGTCCTTGCAAAAGGGTCTAAATTCCGTGAACCACGTTCCATCAACTGGGAACAAAATTTCAAACTTCTTATGGATGCTGTAGAAGACTACGCCAGAAAATGGATTAAGTGTGAACAAGATGAAGACCTTGATCCCTTTCGGAGTGGATTAAGGCTGTGAGGTCGATGATTCTTAAATGAATGAATCAGCTACGAGGGTCAATGAGAACTAAAGCATCATCAATTTTCAAAAATGCTGATGTGGCCAGTTACTTGTCCTCCATTCATGACAAATATGTCGTCGTTCCTGCCGAAAAGACCCCAAATAATATCATTTTTATTTGCAAAAATCATTATATAAATTATTTCGAGAAAGAACTAGGCATTGATAATTCCAACGGCAATCCAACTTACGCAGCTACTACTCTGTTAAAGGAGGAGATATTACAAAACCATCAATCTGTTTTGCTTTCCTTCGGGATTTCCACCACGGATGAAGACACAGATCTCCCCTCTTTGTACTGGGTACCTAAGTTACATAAATGCCCATACAAAGAACGATACATCGCTGGATCTGCCAAATGCTCTACAAAACCTATATCTAAATTGCTAACCTCCATCTTGACAGCTGTTAAAGAGGGCCTTCAAAAATACTGTGATACTTGCTTTTCAAGAAGCGGTGTAAATGAAATGTGGATTTTGAAAAAACTCCAAAGATCTACTTGACATCTTAAACTCATGATCATTATCACACTGTAACAGCATTAAAACTTTCGACTTCTCCACACTTTACACTAGTATTCCTCATGAACAACTAAAATCTCGGCTGAAAGGTTTAATTCATAGATGTTTCTCACGTAAGAATGTTGAACGAAGATATAGGTACATTGTTGTAGGTAGAGAACAAGCCTACTTTGTGAAAAATGACTCCGAATTGGAGAAAAAATATACAGAGGAAGACGTGATTAAAATGTTAGACTTTCTGATCGACAATATATTTGTCCAGTTTGGAGGACTTGTTTTTCAACAGACTATCGGAATTCCCTATGGGCACAAACTGTGCGCCTCTCCTAGCCGATCTGTTTCTTNTTCTTCAAAATAAAGATAAAAAACTGGCCCAATCCTTCAATTTTAGCTTCCGTTATATAGATGATATTTTGTCACTAAACAACCCTCGCTTTGGTGATTTTCTTCATTTAATCTATCCAAAAGAGTTCGAAATTAAGGATACCACAGACACTTCTACATCAGCCTCGTTCCTTAACCTTCACCTTGAAATTGACAACAGAGGTAGACTTCAAACTAAGCTGTACGACAAACGCGATGACTCCACCTTTTCCAATTGTAAACTTCCCTTTTATTTGTAGCAACATCCCAACAGCGCCGGTATATGGAGTTTACATCTCCCAGTCAATTCGCTATTCAAGAGCCTGTGTTCGACACAGTGACTTCCTTGATAGAGTCCGGTTGCTCACAAATAGGCTACTTCAACAAGATATGTTACCCAAAACTTGAAGTCATCCCTCCAGAAGTTTCACGGTCGACATCACCATCTTGTGGACCGCTATGGGATATCTGTTTCGCAGATGACAATAGATCTTTCCCTCTAAAGCTTAATTGTTGTTTCCTCTACGGGATTTGACTCTTGGTTTCCTGAACTAAAATAAATATAACCATTCCATGCATGAAACAAGAGGAAACTCAAACTTTGCTAAAAGGGAAGCAGGGTTTCCTTGACAATCATCATTGCTAAAAATGACCAAATTGTTTTTTTGAAAACCAGACTTCAAGACGGGGAACGGACACTTTCCAGTCATCGGACCTTGAGGGGAAAATCACCATTTTTATCATACATAATCCATCTGCTCTGAAGCTATTGAAGCAAATTTGATTAAACTGCATAGGAATGAAGTATAAAAAAATGCTCATTTCATTCCGACTCTAGGAAAAACATGGCCACCAGCAATGGTGTATGGAAGGTTCTTTACAATAATTGATAATTTCAATTGGATCTGACTAAAAACTTGCTGCCATTGGAGAGCATAGCTAAAGCAATGAAAGGATATGGAGTAAATGCACATGAGACAAAGTCTCTACAAATACATGGTAAAACATAGCAATGGAACAACGCTTTTATTGTTAACATTAGACCCTATGGGAAATGTTTGACCATCAGGCATGGCTCAGAAGTATTTTGTCAGGTTATCAATACAGACTCAGTCTCTGATCCTCTAGTTCTTTTACCTGTAATTAATTCCATTAATTATCCCCCGCTTAGCGAAAGCGGGAGGATTATGTAATGCAGTCCGTCCGTGACGTATGTGTGTAGTGCTCCCCGATAGCTCTGGAACTATAACAATGTATAAGAGGTAGAAATTTGAACCTTGGCACCATACTAGAGTATGATCTGCACTAGCGCGCTAGGGGTTCGGAGTTTCTGTCAAACGCCCTAGGGGCAAATTATGGGCGAAAACGAATTTTCGCGATATCCAATAAACGAAGAAATCTCCGAGGCTATTTGAGCTAGAAAGTTGAAACCCGGGAATCGACTCATATTATGTGGCAACTTCACAGAGGGCGTCGGAAAGTTCATATGACCCCTCAGGACATGGCCTCTAGGGGGCCCAAAAACAAAAAAAAAACGATTCAGCTAGAACTCCTCTTACACCTTAAGTTGCAGAAACCTGGTTTTAAGGGTATAAGTAACACTATAAAAGTTGTCTGTGCCGAAGGTTTCGGAATTTTGAAATTTGACCTTAAGGCGGAATAATGAGCGAAATTGTATTTCGAGATATCCAGTAATATTCGAAATCTTCTGAAGTATTTATGTTTGGAAGCTGAAACTTTCTATATGAGTTCCATTATGTTTATCTAATTTGCTAATGATAGCGGACATTTGGTATGACCCCTGGGGGCATGCCTTTAAGGGATCAAAAAACTTATAACAATAAGTACTCCGCATATGATTGGAACTTTATGTATAATTTTCATTTTGTGGTTTACTTTTTCATGGGGATTTACTTGAAATGCTTTTAGAATCCAAGATAAGAATTTATAATTTTGGCGTTGGTGCCAAATTTGGTAAATTTCCTGAAAATGTCAAAGACCAATAATTTTTGAAATTCTAACATGAAATCATATAATAAAGCAACTCTTTAAAATCATCAGCTAGTATGAACACTGAAATTTCAAAAACGTGATTCTTATTTTGGTAAATTTCCTGAAACTCTTAAAGACCCATTATTTTTTGTAATTTTACCTAGCAACCATATCTTTTTGGTGTCTTGTTTTATCAGTGATTATTTTCAATAGTCAGATAGCAAAAAACTCCGATTCTAATTTTGGTAAATTTCCTGAAAGTCTTAAAGACCCGTTTTTTTTTAGTTCTACCCAGCAACCGTATCTTTTTCAATTCCTAACAGTAGTGATGATCATTTTGAATGGTCAGATTGCAAAAAACTATGATTCTTATTATTGTAAATTTCCTGAAAGTCTTAAAGACCTGTTATTTTTTGGAATTCTACCTAGCAACCATATCTTTTTCAATTCCTAACAATAATGATGATCATTTTCAATAGTCAGATTGCAAAAAACTTTGACTCTTATTTTGGTAAATTTCCTGAAACTCTCAAAGACCTGTTATTTTTTGGAATTCTACATAGCAACCATATATTTTTCAATTCCTAGCAGTAATGATGTTCATTTTCAATAGCCAGATTGCAAAAAACTTTGATTCTTATTTTGGAAAATTTCCTGAAAGTCTTAAAGACCTGTTATTTCTTGGAATTCCACCTAGCAACCATATCTTTTTTCATTCCTTACAGTAATGATGATCTTTTTCAAAAGTCAGATGGCAAAACACTTTGATTCTATAATTTTGGTAAATTTCCTGAAACTCTCAAAGACCTGCTATTTTTGGAATTTTACCTAGCAATCATATCTTTTTTGGTGCCTTGTTTTATCAGTGATCATTTTCAATAGTCAGATAGCAAAAAAACTTTGATTCTAATTTTGGTAAATTTCCTGAAAGTCTTAAAGACCTGTTATTTTTGGAATTCTACCTAGCAACCATATCTTTTCAATTCCTAACAGTAGTGATGATCATTTTGAATGGTCAGATTGCGAAAAACTATGATTCTTATTTTAGTAAATTTCCTGAAAGTCTTAAAGAACTGTTATTTTTTGGAATTCTACCTAGCAACCATATCTTTTTCAATTCCTAACAATAATGATGATCATTTTCAATAGTCAGATTGCAAAAAACTTTGATTCTTATTTTGGTAAATTTCCTGAAAGACCTGTTATTTTTTGGAATTCTACCTAGCAACCATAAATGTCCTGAAAGACCTGTTATTTTTTGAAATTCTACCTAGCAACCATATTTTTTTCCATTCCTGACAGTAATGATGATCATTTTCAAAAGTCAAATTGCAAAAAACTCTGATTCTAATTTTGGTAAATTTCCTGAAAGTCTTAAAGACCTGTTATTTTTTGGAATTCTACCTAGCAACCATATATTTTTTTCCTGACAGTAATGATGATCATTTTCAATAGCCAGATTGCCAAAAACTTTGATTCTTATTTTGGAAAATTTCCTGAAAGTCTTAAAGACCTGTTATTTTTTTGGATTCCACTTAGCAACCATATCTTTTTTCATTCCTAATAGTAATGATGATCTTTTTCAAAAGTCAGATTGCAAAACACTTTGATTCTAATTTTGGTAAATTTCCTGAAACTCTCAAAGACCTGCTATTTTTTGGAATTCTACATAGCAACCATATCCTTTTCACTTCCTTACATTAAGAATCATTGTTTTCAATAGAAAGACTGCTAAAATCTTCTGCTCTTGTTCGAGTAAATTTCCTGAAATCCTCAAAGACCAGTATTTTTGGGGTATCTTTTTCAATGCCTTGCAATTATTGGAATTGTTTTCAATAGTAAGACTGCAAAAATCTTTAATTTTAAATAAAATTTACATGATGATTCCTATATATTCATTTTCAAAACCAAACTTTAGTATGGGTCCAAAAAGGTGACCTTTTTTCATTTTACAATGTTTTTACAAGATAATCTAATGTTTGTCATATGCTAACACAACGATTCCAGCTTTCCTAAAATTTTATCCAAATTTCAAATAAGTGGGACGAATTGTCCTTTCTTCATGACAGTTGTTATTGTTCCAACTAACAAGGCACCTAACATTATCTTCATGGAAACAAATCGGACGAAATCAAGTAAGATGTATATTTTGACGTCTTAATTACGCGCTCTCCACATTGTCCATTATAAGTGGTATCAATATCAATGTATTATGTTCATTCAGAATGTTGAGCTTTTTGTCGTGATAAAAAAGGTTATTCTAAAATTTAAAAAAAATAACATAATTCGAAAAAAAAAAGTTTCGATCTTGAGTTACATCATATCCCAAAAATACGTATATGCATATGACTGGCAAGGAAAACATACAACTGGCTTACATTTACACAGAAAATGGTGCATTTATAATTGATATACAACCATGCATGCTCAAATAATTAAATCCTACTTACCTAAAATTAGAATCGTTAGTCGAAATGAAAACATTTTTTTTAACAAAAAAAAAACAGTTAGTTATGTTTCCTCTTCTTGAAGCAGCATCTCGAAGTGGTGTTTGTTACCTAACCGTTTGTAGTTTTTATTACAAAGAAACAATCAAAATGAATATTAAAGCAAATAGAAATTATCATACATATGTTCATTTCGAGTAGAATTTGAAATACTCTTACTTAATTGAAATCAATATTTTTTTTAATATATGACAACATAATTCTTATAATTGAAATTTTGCAACGGTTGTCGTTACTAGATTCATCCGATCAGATACGAGGAGGTTTATGAGATCTTGAATTATTTTCATGTCCATGGACCTTAAGCATCGCCCCTTGGTGTCTGATGCAGTTAAACGACCAATTCATTCCTACTGATTAAATCTTAAAGGTCACTCCACATCTCTAGAGTACATTATTTAAGTAATCAACAAGATTTAAAACAAGACAAATACAATTTGTACATTGTAGAAATGCTAACATTATTATTATTATTATAGCTGCGGAACCGTACCTCTATAGGTCCTTTTATTTATTTTTTTTTTTTTTATTTTTTTTTATTTTTTTTTGATTTGGCGGACCACAGAGCTACGGATTTCCCCAATATAAAACTTGCGTTTTTTCGACACGAATTTTGTCGTCACTAGTTCAAAGTTTTACTGTTCGCACAGCTCCTCCACCATAATTAGTAAAAAAAAAGTGACAATTGATTTGACTGTTCATGGGATAAAATTGGTTTGACTGTTCATGGGATAAAAAGTAGATAAAGTTTAGCATAATTCCGTAATTGGTAATTATGAAGTTTGGCTCTGTGAGGACCCCCATTATCCATGACATATTTATTCATTGATTAAAATTTTCTCGGGTTAAGAGAGTTCTAGATCAAGATACTTTGCTCTATAGAAAGTACTGTTGGCAGGTGTCTTGATGGATCTTGGACAGACAAATTAAGGTATTACAGTCCAGAGTCATGAAATGACTTAGAAAAAAAAACTAATTCTTTTTTGCATAAATGTTATTATGTTTGGGCACTTGTTAGGGAGGATCTGAACACAGCCCCAAACGACAACTGTGGCAACCAGTTTGGCATTATGAGGGAAAACGAATTAGTGGAAGACCAGCGTTTTTCCATATTGAGTAAAATCTGATATATTCTTATTAAATACCCAAGTTTGTTACAGTCTTCTTTAAATCTCTTATTTGTGGCCGGTCTTGATCTTAAAAGAAATCCATCTAATAAAAATTGAAAACAAAATTTTATAAAACTTGTAAAGAACTTTAAAAAGATAGTTAAGCATAAAATGTATGTATAAAAAGAACTGTCCAGTTATTCAGATGAGACAAAGGAATCCATCATCCACTTGATGTGCTAATGTCATTTTTGTTCATTCTCTTTGACTGCAATTTGCTGTAAATAGGGTCTGTAAGTCTCGTTTAATTTTGAAACTTCCGGGTACAATTTTTGTACCCGGAAGTTTCATTTTTCACGACAATATATGACGTACCAAACACAAAATTGAACGTCATAATCCGAAAACGTCATGTTTAGGCGGGAAACGTTTTCGAATTTCAATCTTATAGTGAATTCTCGGTGTCACATGACGAGACTTACAGACCCTATATGAGGTCTACGTGTGGTGTCGACATAAATATGACACACCTGGGTCTTGTTTAATCCAAACTGCGAGATTCTGAATACCTGAGTATTTTGAATGTTGTGTTTCATGCTTTGTGGCTGTCTAGTGTCTTTGTTTTTCTGTATTCTCGTTTTTGCCATGTCTCTGAACTTAGACTTTCCTTTTTGTAAGGGGGACGACCATTTGATTTTCTCGGGGGGTGGGGGAGGGCTTAGGCGATTTTGTAAAATGGAAATGAATAATCTGGGGTGACTTTGGTAAAAATAAATAATTTGTTCGAGATTTTCATGAAAATAAATATATTTTCTAGGAAAAATCGCCCAATCCCTCCCCTGAAAATCAAATTGTCGTCCCCTAATGACCAAATCCTTTGTTCCTCCGACATTCTACAGATTACTGATGTTGGGTAATAACACAGGATCTACAGATCTCTGCACCAGGAGCTTATATCTGTGGAGACCGAAGCCCAGTGAGTGTAGCCCGGAGCGCTAGTGCTGGAATCCGAATCGCTAGTGTTGGGAGCCTAGAGGCCGAAGTAATTGTGTTATAGCCTGAGCCCCACGTTCATAAAAAGGTTGGAACCCGGACCCCAGAGCTTGTTTTAGGCCCCAATTAGTTGGACAGGATGTTTCAAATCTCTCAAATATAACAGAATTAGCAATGAAGGAATATGAAGTAAATGCACATGAGACAGTCTCTACAAATACATGGTTAAACAAAGCAATTGGGATTTTTAGGAACTGGCTAAATTGGTTTGTAAATTATTTACATGGGAGATTTGAAAGGGTTGTTATCAATGGATGTAATTCAGAGTGGTTATCTATAAAGGCCGATGTGCCTCAATGATCAATTCTAGGTCCTTTGCTTTTATTATTTTTATAAATGATATTGTTGAAGATATAATTGCCTAAATTAGACTGTTCGCTGACGATACGAGTTTATACCTAGTTGTTGATAGCCCACAAAATGCTGCTGGTATATCAACGAGTTTTATATTAACGACTTGACAAAAAACATAATTGGTCTTTGAAATGGTTGGTAAAATTGAATGCTCAGAAGACTGAATCGATGATCATATCCAGGAAATCCAATAAACCGGTTCACCCTCATTTACTCATGAACAATCAGATTCCTAAAACAGTAGATAATCATAAACATCTAGGAGTTGTAATTTCTAATGCTGGGTTCTGCCATGACCACATTGATTATATTGTTAAAAAGGCTTATAAACGAATTTATTTAAAAATTACGGATGACTCTTGATCGATTCTGGAAAAAATATTTTTCTTGTTTCATTCGAAACAATTTTAGAATATGCTGACGTCATTTGGAACACAAAAAAATCAGAGTTTGAGTTTGATAAATAAACTGGAAAATGAACAGTTAGATGCCGCTAGTATTGTGACAGGGGAACAAAACTGATTTTTCATGTTAAGTTAAATAAAGAAACTGTCTGGGAAAAACTCTTTGACAGGCGGATGAAACATAAACTCGTTCTTTTTAATAAGATGGTAAACGATAAGACCCCTGAATATTTAAGTGTTCTTGTTCTGATCGTCATAATCATAATACTCGACAATCTAGTAATTTATTAGAGAAAAGGACCAGAACCAATTTGTATTTTGATTATTTTTTTACCTTCCTCTATAAAAGAATGGAATAAGCTTCCTGAACATACCAGGAACTGTGAAGCACTTAGTTTATTTAAGGAAAAGATTAGTAATTATGACAACAGAATTCCACCATATTTTTATGTTGGTAATAGACTGGGTCAGATTTTGCACACTAGAATACGTATGAATTGCAGTTTTTTAAATTTACATTTGTTCATGAGAAATCTTGATGACTCTCCTAATTGTGTTTGTGGCGCCTTAGAATCCCCTTCCATTGTAAAGATATTTTCTACTTAGACACTGTTTGCAGCTTTGAATTTTGTACCAAATTATGAATTAAATAATAGTTGCTTAATTTTTGGATCTCCTGATTTATCTGATGATCAAAATTCCAAAGTTTTTGTTACAGTACAAAACTATATCATTAAGAGTAAAAAACAACGGCAGTAGAATACCGAAGGAACAAGGAAGGCGATGACTACAAAAATCGAAGTCCAAAGACATGGCAGAAACGGTAACAGATAAAAACAAAGACAAAACAAGGACGTGAGACAGCTGCAATAAAAGATTTACACCCTGACACGCCACAATAATATATCATTTATATTTTCTAGTGTATTATGATGTTTAGATTTTCTTTTTGATTTTTTTATTTCATTTTCTTTCTAAAAAACAGTCAAAGTTACAGATTTCGTTTCATGTATCAATATTTTTCGTACTGTAACGAGCTTTATTGTCATGTTTATTATGTTGTTTGTAATGAGGAAACAGATTTACATAAGCATGTTAGCTTGTTTCTGAATCCTTTTCTGTTTATGGTCTGTATGAATTGTATATCTGTATGAATATTTATATGAATATTTATATGAATAAAAACAGTCAAAGTTACAGATTTCGTTTCATGTATCAATATTTTTCGTACTGTAACGAGCTTTATTGTCATGTTTATTATGTTGTTTGTAATGAGGAAACAGATTTACATAAGCATGTTAGCTTGTTTCTGAATCCTTTTCTGTTTATGCTCTGTATGAATTGTATATATGTATGAATATTTATATGAATAAAATAAGTTTACACTAACAAAGCAACGGAAAACGTTTTAATTGTTTTTCTTTATCTGATTTAAAGATTAATTTCATATGTTTATGTTCCCTTACACAGATCCAACTTTTTAAAGATAAATGGGAAGCTAGAGAAAAACGTTTTCAATCTGACAGGTAAGTTATGAATCTGTAAAAAATAATCAATCTTAAGTATATTGTTACAGAACTCCATTTATATTGTTGTTTAAATGTTTATATTCCTTTTTAATCCAATGAAAATATGACCTGGGGAACCATAGTATCGTAGTACTTAATTTTTCAGATGAAGTCGAAATAACTTTGAAATAACATTTGTAACGCGATTCGATGGAACCCGTGATAAAGTAAGAGCACACAACTATGACAAAAAGGTTGTTTATAGTCATTAAGAAGAAATGTACGGCATTCTTGATTCACCAGAGTTTCAAAAAGGCACATACTTCAATATCAAAATACCAACATTGTACTAGATTTTAGTACTGCTGACAAATATGTCTCTTCAGTGCAGAAAAATTTGGTGGACCGAAATTAATAATATGCTTAAAGCTATAACAATAAAACAACAAATAACAATTCTATGTCTGTGACTTCAAGATGCAAAACATCAAGTGTTGTTCCATTGCTTGGTTTTACCATTTATCGGCAATATGTACATTTTTCGCTTTGATCTTACTGACTGATATTGTCAGTATCTCCATACTGACCTGATACAAGAAAATACCAGGCAATGCCGTCGTGAAATTGATATCATGACTGACTCTTATGATGTTGCCGATAAAAACAATAATGGTAGTTTTGAAGGTCTTGACAGAAAATATCAGTATCACAGCTCGTCCTATCGGACTTGCTGCGATACGGTGATATTTTCTGTCTAGACCTTCAAAACTACCATTATTCTATATATATTGGTGGGTACACCGTCTCATATGCTTTTACCCCATATCCTTTCATTGTTTATGTAATAACCGTTCATGTTGAAAATCTGGTTACACAATTAGTACGAGTTTTGTTTCAAGAACATCGCTGTTCTAAATTCTTCTTTCAATGAGATGTTATGACGTGCCTGAATATGAAGAGAAAAGAAATGGGGTTAATGTCAAGGAGACAACATGTATGAACTAACAGAAAGAGATGTAGTACATATACAACATTTTAAGCCAGAAAGCACAAACTAATCAAACAACAAAATGCCGAAGCCATTGTTAATTTAGCTGCTGCATATGCGCATTTCGACAACTTATGTCTCTTAAGTCAGATCAAATCAAAACATTTGGAAATCCATATGCCGAAATATGTGTAAAAGCTGATATAGAACACATCACCCATCGGATCTAAATGTAAAGCCAAAATCAGCTAAGGACAGATCTATGCGAGAGGGAAAAACTCCTTTGTTTTGAACAGAAGTTTGTTCAATTTTGATATAGCAAGTTTCCAAATATAATCGGTTTTTGGGCTAGCACCGAAGTACTGGCTACTTGGTTGGCGAATACCGTCGGGGACTTACAGTCCACCACCAGATCGGAGCTAAGTGATAAGTAAGTGAGAACAGAGTCAAAAGAACGAAAAATACATGGCCAATGGCAACATCGGAAACACTAGATTTATAACCCATGACAGTTTTAGTATCACTTTTAGCCAGTCAAGAACCTTGAAAATGCAGAATCACTCTTTTACAGTTTAATTTGACGATGAAGTTAATTGACATGACATTGGCATCGGCTAAATTTTAGGTTAGCAGGCAACAGTAACTACGAAAAGCTCCATAAAGCAGTGAAATTCCATTTTAAAGAATCTTGCGCCACTCTTCAACATCCGCCACTAGCAGCAGTAATGAAGTGAAATGAGCACACGGGCATAGTCAAAACCATAATCGTGTGCCGTATAAATTAACTGGTGAGTCTTATAAAAAAATTGTTATAAGCTGGAAAACAGCATAAGCAAAACTTCTTCCTTAACATCAATTACTTAGTGATTTCATACCATTGACAATTAATAAAGCCCCACCTTTATAGAATTCCTCCCTTTTGATAAATAAAGATCTGTTTCTAGTTATTTCACCTACGGGCATATCCAACAGTTTCTTGTTATATTGTCATTTACACAATTTTTAGATATATTGTGAAACAAGTGTCGAGGATTCCAAAAATGACAAGAAAATAATGGGTGACCGATCTTGTTTCCATGGGAATCGAGGTTAAAAATGGGTTATTTTTGCGTTTTTTAAAGAAAGATCAAGTTCTGGTTTGAAAAATAATAGATAAAATATTTTCAATCTAATCGATACCAAAGTGACAGAAAAACAAAGTCAAGGTTTTAAAGATTTACAGAAAAAATAATTTTATATGAGAAATTATTTCTATTCCTATAAATCAATGAATATGTACCCCTTGTAACGGTAAAAGTGGCATAAAATGTCCCCATTACAAATTCAATTTTACAATATTTTACAGACTTCTTATATTGTCGATTTTATGAAAGTTTGATATCATGTACTTTTGACAATGTGCTATTTAAAAATCTCAAAAACCACATAGGTCACGGAGTTCCTTTCCGAGTAAACCATTAAAATATGCAACGTTTAACAAATCTCCTATGTGTTACACCCAAAAAGTCCTCCAAACTGTAGGTACAAATTACCTTTCCCTCGGAAACAATGGGAATTACTTTGTATCGTTACATTTATCAGCGTCACATTCCCGGAAAACATTGCATTCTTTTGTATATGCTATTATCTCCACTGAAACTATTGGATATGCCCTTAAATGACTATTGAAAAAGCGCGGGATACTACCAACATTTATCTTTTCTAAAACAAATACAACCGCGGATGACGAAGCCGTTGACAGTTTAATCCCTTGTAATAAATATAGGTAAGTCTCTTATCCTTTAGCATCCAGCTTATCATATTTAATGAATTAATTACGAGGTGTAAGCAACATTCAAAAAGCGCGGGAATATTGAAAGCAATGCGTGAGAAACTTTTAATCGATACCCCAAAAAGAGCAGGAAAATCTTGAAAGATCTCCCATTCGAAATCAAAACGTGTCATGTCCGGAACAATTTCCGCTGATCAAATGACCATGTGCCTACCAAAGACTACACTGTAAAACAGTAACTTTTCCATCATATACCAGTGACTTCGGTATTTTGTTATATACTACCACGAGGAAAGTCCCTGGTCCAGCTCATGTCACCTTCCATTTTCTGTAGCGCGACTGCCATGATATTCCTATTAGTTTAAGACACGTCTGGTTTCCAAAACAACGCACCACCACACAGCACAACCACAAATGATAATTCCCACTTTGTTGGAAATGTCAACACTTGAAAAGAAACATGGTCTCATGTTCATTTACTCCATATCCTTTTGTAAAATATTTAATACAGGGGTTTGTCTTTTATTGCAGTGTGGAGTTGGTTAAACAATTCCCCTTGGTAGAGATGTATGCTCTTTATTTTTCTTAGATATGGTGTACTTGTAAATGAGATTGTATCTCATGTGTACACTTTGTTCAATTACTATTATCTAAATTTATGTAAATTCTAAAACCGACGATAGTCTTTAGCTATATTTGATATAACTGATTATTCGGATTTCGTTTGGTTTTATGCATTTTAAACATTTTTTTAATATGGATTTCCTTTGTTGGGGTTCTAGTGCTGCTGATGAGGAATAAATTTCCAAAATGGCCATACAGCTCATTAAAATAATTGCAGTTGGAGTTATCATATGTGTTATGGTCTCATGTTCATTTACTCCATATCCTTTTGTAAATAATGTACTATGATAAAACTTTTGATTTTTCTCGACTGTTAAGAATTATATTTACCGTCATATTCATCTGGGATCATATCAGATGGTGTTTGTTTTTAATTTTCCAATAAGTGATAAAATAATTAAATATATGAATTATTTATCAGATTATTATTTCTTTGTTCTATTAAGGTAGTTGCGGTGTCTAAAACTAATCATCGTTTTTGAGCATCTGAGCCAAAATTCAATAATTCAATAAGAACGTTTCGAAATGATTTTGTATGTCTTAATAATTTTGATAAAAATGAACAATAAGTATCAAGTTCATTTGATTAATATTCAATCATAATATGTAAAACCCGTTTGAACAGTCTCTTCAAAGAGCTACAGTAACCTGCCAAAAGTATTACAACAAAAGTATTGTTTTTTTTTTTGTTTTTTTTGTTAAAACGACCTCTGTATAAAAAAACTCTATTATTCATCTCTAGACCGATTTTCATAAAATTTGCATCGTTAAAAAGAGCTTGACATGTACTTTCTTACAGTAATTTTTTAGTGCTTGTATGATCCGTAGTTTTCAAACTAGAATGATTTAAACATAAACAGACCATTTTTGTGTCAAAAGTTACTATATATCTATTGTTAATTATGGCGTTAAATATTTCAATTCCTATTTAAATCGTATTAAAAAGGTAACTTTTATTCCTAAATTATCTGTAAATAACTGTAAGAAACTACATGTCAAGCTCATTTCATCAATGTAAATTTTATGAAAATCGATCCAAAAATGAATTCTTTAGATTTAAACAGAAGCCGTTTCAACAAGAAATGCACAGGAAAATTCCACTTGTTGCAATACTTTGGCACGTCATTCTAGGCATAGGTATAACACACAATACATCAGGTAACTACACACAAAGGGATTTCTTTTGACAAAGATAAAATCCCCTTCAAACACAGATGTTCTCTTTTAACATTCAAACTAAAAATAACAATCAATATCTGCCCTACCTGTATCACTACAAAACACCAAAAAGTCTGAAACGGGCACTTTTTGTACTGAAAAGTACTGAATAGTACTTGACCAGTCTCAACTTGTTTGTTCGACCAAGGTCTGATTCAGTCTGAAATTAACTGAACCGGTCTCGGCCTGTCTCGACCTGTCTCGACCAGTCTGATATAGTACTGAAAGAGTCTCGACCTGTCTCGACCAGTCTGAACCAGTTCTAGAAAGTCTCGACCTGTCTCGACCAGTCTGATATAGTACGGAATGAGTCTCGACCAGTCTGATATAGTACTGAAAGAGTCTCGACCAGTCTGATATAGTACTGAAAGAGTCTCGACCAGTCTGATATAGTACTGAAAGAGTCTTGACCAGTCTGATATAGTACTGAAAGAGTCTCGACTAGTCTGATATAGTACTGAAAGAGTCTCGACCTGTCTCGACAAGTCTGAATCAGTACTGAAAGAGTCTTGACCTGTGTTATAAAAGTAGAAAAAAATATAACAGGTGTTCAGCACTCTAAATTAAGTGACAATTAAAAAAATAATAAACTGTAAAGTGTTTTTCTAACCTCATTTTCATGAATAAACCGAGCCTGCAGGCATGTTGATTGCTTGATTGCTCTTTGTTCAGGGGCCGACTCCCACCTGCCGTTGGGTGTGGGATTTTCTCACCGTTCATTGAAGATCTTATTTTGGCTTTGAGTTGTTATTACTCCCCTTCGGGTCGTTGTCTCTTTGACACATTCCCCGTTTCCCTTCTTTTTTCTATGTTATAACATACTTATTAGAAGATAAGTGGTATAACAGAAATCCTTAATGAATGCATCTAGAATTATGTTACTGAAATAATTAATATCAAATATATTCTCTTGTTGAAGTCAAATCCAAATCTCTGCATATTATAATTATTAAAATATGAAAATAGGAATCAATATAAAATGCACAAAGATTAATTGTGTAGAGAGCAATTTATTTCAAACATTTCTTTCTATATTCAGAAACTATAAATTGTTTATAATTGCAAATTGCAAACTGGGTTGATTTTCATCATCAGTTACACCTTCAATTAACAAACATGACACAGGTGAGTAAAATAGCCTCAGTTAAAATTGTTTGTTTTATATCTGTGTGTATTAACACATGTACCTTTTATATTACAAGTACCTGTTTGGCAACCACATGTTTCATAACTTGATTAGTGGTACACGCATTGAATGAGAAACCTCGGTCAGTAATCTCCCTGTACCAAGTTAGTTTGGAGATAATTTTGATTTAAATATCATAATTAAGAAGCTATTGATATGCTAATTGAAATAATATCCACTTTGAACCATACAAAACTAACTTGGTACAGGGAGATAACCAACAGAGGCTCCTCATTAGAATTTTTATAATTTCAATCACATTGATAAAAAAATTTCTTTTTCTCAAATAAAAACATTGCAAATTAAAATAAAGGGCTACGCCGAGAGCATCATGATACGACGGCAGCATGTCTAACACTAAAATTTGAACATGTGTTATTCATTATGAATTAGGACACAGTAAAGAGCTTGATACAGTAATTAAATGGACATAATAAAGAGCTTCACCCAGAAACTCGCTGCACACAAACTAAGGAAAATAAAAATAATAATTCCTTATGTACATTGGAAATTGTAAGAGGTATGTCAAATTGGTTGACATACAACTTTAACTATACGATAAGAGGAATCCCAAGAAAGGAACCCAATTGAAATCAAATAAAAAAGTGATTTTACATATTTTGAAAATTGTTTTTTCAGCCCTTTGACCCCATACAGCTAAGAAATGTAAGACCTTTGCAAAATCTTTCGACATACTACCTAAAGCTTACAACAAGAGGACTCCAAAACTAGCAAAAATCAAATGAAATCTGATGAAAAATAAAGATTTCACTTATATCCAAAAATTGCAATTTTGGCCCCTTTGACCTCTTGTAGCTCAGAAACAGTAAGACGTACACCAAATATTTTGGCATATAACAGAAAGCTTATATTAATAGGAATCCAAAGAAAAAATCCAATCCAAATCCGATGAAAAATAAAGATGTCACCTATTTAAAAAATTGCAATTTTGGATCCTTTGACCCCTTGTAACTCAGACACGATAAGAGCTACAAAAATCTGTTGGCATACTACCAAAAGCATATATCAACAGGACTCCAATGAAAAAAAATCCCATCCATGCCATTCGGATGAAAAATAAAAATTTTAAATATTTCGAAAAATTGCAATTTTGACCCCTTTGACCCCTTTAGTTCAGAAACGGTAAGAGCTATGCCAAATCTGTAGACATACCTCTGAAAGCTTATATCAAGGGGAATCCAAAGAAAGAAATTCAATCGAAATCCGATGAAATTTGCAATTTTGTCCCCATTCTGCCCCTCATAGCACGTAAAAGAAACAAGTTATCAAAAATCTGATGGTGCAGCTCCATGTTTATTTTGAAAAGGAATCCATTGCAAAAATTACATAAAAATTGGGATAAAAATTTTAAAAAATGAATTTTTGAAATTCACCCCTTTTGGGCCTCATTTATCTCGTGAACAGTACTTGCAACCTAAATTCGTTGACACGCTACTGATAGAAAATTTAATTAGGAACACACTGGAAGAAATTCCATCAAAATTCATTACATAATAAATAATCTACAGCCAAATATGTGAAAACACCCAATTTTGCCCTTTTTGGCCCCCTTTTTAAAACGGGAGGCGCCAAAATGACCAAACCCCAACCCAGCCATTCTTTTTGTGCCAGGGAATACTGTATTTAAATTTCATAAGGATTGGTCAACTCGAACTTAATTGACCAAAAACTTACAAGGACAACGACGCCGACGACGACAGCGCAATACCATTATACGACCTCATTTTTTTGCGGTCGTAGAAAAAATAATAATAATAAAAGCAGTAAAACGAAAATTTTGAAGAAGGTAAAATCATATCCCGTTGATCTCTTATAAGTGTCACATGACAGTTATTTTTTTTTTCTTTATATTTTCTTGTTTCTTCATTGGTATGTTTCCTGGCAATGTCTTTCCCTTGATAAATGTAGTATAAAACTCTTGCTCTATACTGTATATTATTTTCCTTTGTTCCTCATATGGTAATGCAAGCTTATATTGTGAATTTAGATTTTTTGATAATATATATATATATATATATAATCATATAAACAAAATCTGTAATATTATATCCGGAGCTTTCGGTCGTGAACCGACCTTCTTCAGCGGAACTTTATTTGTGTAGCATAGAACAATTAAAATGGTCATAAATGTACAACGTCACGGTCAACTAGTAAAGTACCGGGAAAGAGAGCGTCATGTTTTGTATTTATTCCATATGGTTTGGTAGTTCGTAAACGGTTGATCCAAAGTTTTTCGATTGTATCTCTATAAAATGCATTTCCACATATTTTCTCCAGTGCCACAATTTCGTAATCTTTGACGGAATGATTTTCGGAATTAAAATGGAGTGCGACCGGGTCTGGTTTATTTCTTCTTATCAATGAAAAGTTTAATAAATGCCTTTGATAAAGTGTATCTCCAGTTTCTCCGACATAAATAAATTTTTTACATTGCTTGCAAAATATGCATATACTACATTAGCCGTAGTACAGTTGATAAAGTTTTTAATGTTGAATGATTTTCCTTCATAATTCATGAAGGTTGAAGTATATAATCATATATATATATATATATAAGCATTTGAGATCAAATTTGCAATCAGTGCATGAAGGGTTGATTTGAGAATTTAATTTTTAAACACTTAATTAATTTACTGATTCAAAGCATATATAAGAGATTTCCTTGATCAAGACTATTTCATAACAACTTAAACTGGTCGAGACAGGTCAGGACTCTTTCAGTACCGGTCCAGACTGGTCGAGACAGGTCGCGAATTTTTCAGTACATGTCCAGAATAGTCGAGACAGGTCGAGACTGGTTCAGAAAATTTCAGACTGAAACAGACTTTGGTCGAGACTATGTTAGTAATTTGCAGACAAGTTGAGACTGGTCGAGAACTTTTCAGTACAAAAAGTGTCCGTTTCAGACTTTTATTGTTTGTAGTGTATTGGATATCTAATTTACACAAAATTCTATACAAGGAAAGAAACATCGCAGGATCTTCATTTTTATCCACTACTGAATTGTGTATGGATTTATCTAAGACTTCAGAAAACTATGAGACTACCCATAGCCGAAGAAACATAAATCATATGTGAATACTAAAAAAAAATCGTAAGATTTATTGGAAAATCTTAAATCCTGTTTATTTTCAAAATACCACAGTTACTGTAAATGACCATTTCGACAACTTATGTCTCATTAGTGCAGATAAAATCTAAACATTTGGAAGACAATAAAATCAAAGATGTTTAAAACTGATAGAGAACACATAACCAAATATGATCCAATTTGAAAGCCAAAATCAGCTAAGGACAGAGCTTTGCAAGAGGGAGAAACTCCTTAGCTTTCAGCAAAATTTACAAAAATATATATAGTTTCTAAACAATATCGGCTTTCGGGACAGCACAGAGTAATTGACTACTGGGGTGGTTAAAACCAAAGGGCCACCAGCAGTGGCATCGACCCGCATGGTATCAAATACCAAAATACCGAAGTTACTGTAAATTTAGTTTCTGCATAGGGCCATTTCGACAACTTATGTTTTATCAGTGCAGATAAAGTTTAACATTTGGAGGACCATAAACTAAAAATTTAAAAACTGATAGAGAACAAATAACCAAATATAATCTAAAGTGGAAGCCAAAATCAGCTACGGACAGAGCTTTGGACGAGGGAGATACTCCTTTGCTTTAAACAAATTTTACAAAAAATAGGTATTGCAAGTTTCTAAATAAAATCGGTTTTTGGGTCAACACCGACATACTTGGCTGGTGAATACTCCAAGAACTTATAGTCCAAAAACAGTGGCATCGACCCAGTGGTAACAAATTAAAGAATACAGAAGTAATTGTAAATTTCATTTCTGCATATGGCCATTTCGACAACTTATGTCTCATCTGTGCAGATAAAATCTAAATATTTGGAGGACTATAATCTCAAAGATGTTTAAAAATAGTAATGGTGAATTACATGATACCCCGCCACCTTTTATAAAATTTCTCATTTAAAAGGGGCATAACTCCAGGTCTATGTGTACCACTGAACCCAAAATTATACTTGGCCCGGGTTTTGTGGTTAACAATTTACATACCATGACCTTGTGTTATTTCGTTCACAAGTTATCAGTCGGAAACCCTAAAATTCACAATATTTCAAAGTTTCAAGAGCATAACTCCAGAACCCCTTGGACCTCTTTACCCAAAATCGAACTTGACCTGAGTTTTGTAGTAAACAACCTACCTACAAAGTTTGAAAACCATGTGTTATTTCGTTCACAAGTTATCAGTCGGAAACCTTCGGGGGACGGACGGACGGACACACGACTGAGGGTATCACATAATACCTCGCCACTTCGTGTGGCGGGGTATAGAAACTGATAGAAAACAAATAACCAAACATGATCTAAATTGAAAGCCAAATTCAGCTAAGGACACAGCTTTGAATGAGGGAGATATTGTTTAGTTTTCAACAAAATTTACAAAAAATTTAAATATTGAAAATTTCTTAATAAAATCGGATTTCGGTCGGCATCAAGGTATTGACTACTAGGCTGGTGAATATCTTCGGGGAGTAACAGTCCAACAGCAGTGGCATTGACACTGTGGTAACAAATAACAAAATACCGAAGTAACTTTAAATTTAGATCTTGCATATGGAAGAATCAAAGATATCATTAAAAAGGCTATTGTCGATTCAAAAAGCTTTGCTGTATCAGGTTATGAATCCTTTTTAAAATAAAAGTATGCTATGATTTTCTTATTGATAATATATTTGTCACATTTTGAGGTTAAATTTTTGATTGATTGATTGATTGAATATTGTTTTACGCCTACTGAGCAATATTTCAGCTATATCAAGACGAGAACAAGTTTGTTAGTAAATAATCACTTCGGGGTATGGAAAGGGTCATGGGACGGGAAATTCTGACTGCCACTGGAAAAGTAGGGTGAAATCGAAAGGGGTGGGGATATTAGCCTTGTAGCCGATCACCTATGGACCACTCAAAAAGAGCTTGCTACAAGGGTTCTTTAACGTGCAGGAAGCGTGGCATTTCTTCCAACACGTGGACCTGAGTTTACATCCCATCCGAAGGATGGGTTGTGTATTTATTAATCCCGCATTTCTATATCCTGGGGTTCCCTCGGGGTCAGCCCAGTTTAGGAGGAGTCATACCCTGCAAGCTGGAGATACTAGGTCCTATTTCTATACCCCGGGGTAAATTTTTGAACAGCAAGTTGGTATATCAATAGGCACAAATTGTGCTCCCTTACTCGGAGACTTGTTATTATACTCCTACGAGATTGAATTTAATGAAGGAATCGTAAAAGCTCATAAAATGAAAGATGCTACGTTTATGACGTAGGGCGGACAAACAATAACTGGTGAATTTAAATACCAGAACACGAATATGGTCTATTGACTCTACAAATGCCCTGTGGTTGTTTATATGTTGTGAATCTATTAGTCCTTTTGTCGGACAACGGATTGACATCGGTTGAAAGAACACTTTGACAGTTAATTTTATGTTTGTTGCTGATCCCATATCCATGCGTTAAACATGGATGTAGCATTGCTTGACATCTAGCAACGAATTCCGCTCAAACCGGTGCTAGGGGTCGTCTTGAACAAGAAGAATAACAAAAAAAGCACTGATCCATTGCTTGGCTTTACCATCTATTTGTAGAGACTTTGTCTCTTGTGCATTTACTCCAATTCCTTCCATTGTTATTTAAATGATCACTAAAAACATGAAAAAGTTTTCTAGTAGAGATCGGTCCCTTATGGAAAATGTTCATTTTTACTTAGTACTGGGATAAACATTTCTTTTTACTCTCTACGACCTTTCAATAACAATTGCTGTTGTGTTACTACTGGACACTACCGCAACTGAAGGGTAGGTTTGTTGCATTTTAAAGCCCGTTTAACCCATTATTTTGTTTGAAATGTATTTACCAAGTCAGAACAATTGCGGTTGATAATTTGTCTGGTCGTTTTGCACCTCCGTCATCTTTTTGCCCTTAGGATTTCGGCTCTTGACAATTCTGTAGTTTTGTTATTGCCTTCATTCACGATAAAATAGAATTTTTCATGGCTTAAACATGTTTGTTCCTTATGTATTTTCGTACTATTTCCGGCCCTTTAAACACAGCTATTTGCATATACCCAAGTTATCCACACCTGCTCCCAGTGACTAACGACATGTAAAATCACACAGGATTTATTCATTTTCGATAAGATTTAACACAGGACATTTCCGGTTGATTTCGTAAATATTGGGGCTGGGGATAATATCAATATCTTTAATACGTGTTTTTGCTGTAGAATTCTCTAGTGGATTATGGCCTGTGATTTAAAATTTCAGACATTGTTGGTAACTCTTGTAGTCTATTGTTTTTTTATCCTGTGAAACTGAAAAATGTACAAAGTATAATATCTTTATATACAATTTTGCAGCATTATTTTGAATTCAGTTCTAATGTTTTAGCGGTTTTTATGTTTTCATCACCGAATTTCTTCTTCACTTTGTATCGTTGTAGTACTTGATTGTTTCAGACCTGTGTAATTCTCACACCTACTTTGAGGTTCGTCTCGCAAAGTGTTGTAAGGGTTCAGATATCCCGTACCCTCATCATGTGGTTCAGCGTAATCATAACTCAATTCACTACTGCTCGATGAATCTTGCGAATTGTTGACTAATGAAACAAGTTTATATTTGTCTTCAGAAGAAATACCGGCCGATTCAGGGAGAGAATTTCCTGGAATGTTAGAGTCATCCAATATATCGCCAACAATCATAGTTTGACGCAAGGAATTTGTAGCATTACTAGATTCAACAACTTCAATGTATCCATTTATCGGTAGGTCTATTTCATCATAAGGTCCATATTGAACATCAGGTTCTACATTGGGGGATTGTAATTGTGAAGAATCCTGACATTGTTTCCGTCGCTGTATGAACCAGTTACACACATTGCTTACAACAAGAAGTAACACAACACTAACTCCAATTAATATGTACGGCAAAAACTGTGTTCTTTCAGCATCTATAAATGATAAACTATAACATTGTATTTGAAATTCGTTCCAGAAATGCTGTAATAATTTTGTAAATGTACAAAGAGGATACATTTTGCAACTATCATTGATAAGTTTATGCGACGTGAAAGAACGAAATACGTCTAACATGTAATTATTCAGATTCTTATTAAATGTTGAAGTTAACAATTTTTTGTAGGTTTAGTCTCATTAGACATTATTATATTTGTACTTTTGTATCCATAAAGAAAACATAGAAACAACAAAATACCGAAGTTACTATTAATTTAATCTCTACATAAGAGCCTTTCCACAACCTATGTCTCGTAAGTGCAGAACACACCAAATCTATGACAAGAGAACAAATCACCAAATATAATCTAAAAAGGAAAATAAAAATCAGCTAAGGGAAGAGCTATGCAAGAGGGAGATACTCCTTAGTTTTAAACAAACTACCTCTTGGATTTAAATATTGCAAGTTTCCAAATAAAATCGGTGTTCGGGCCAACACCGAAGTACTAGATTGGTGAATACCCTCGGGGACTAACAGTCTACCAGCAGAGGCATCGGCCCAGTGGTAATAAATACAAAACACCGAAGTTATTGTTAAAAAACAATGGCAGTAGAATAACAAAGGAACCAGGGAAGTAATGATAACAAAATTTGAAGTGAAAAGACATGACAAAAACGGCTACAGAGAAAAGCAGACAAAACATGGACGTGAGGCAGCCACAATACATGTAAACAAAAACACAACATTAAGAACTAAGGCACTCATAGTGTGAACTCCCATGGAAACCGAAGTGACATCAGGTGGTCTGGAAGAATAAACATGTCCTGCTTCACTAGCAAAACCCGTAACACCATCAGTGAGGTATATATTGTTTTGAAAGTACTGATTAGTAGCTGATTTAATTGCCATTTGCTTACCCTTGGACAAAACCAATTAAAACCCATCGTACTTGTTACTTCTTTAACCCGCCAACAGTACAAAGTTAAACATTTGAGAAACTTCTGTAAGTATCTTGAATATTCAAACATAAACCAGAACAAACCAGTAGCACGAACTTCACCAACAAAGACAAAACTAAAATTTTACAGTATGATATACAAGACAACACAAAAAACTAAAACCACTGACAGTGCGAACTCCCATAAAACCGAGAGTGACATAATGTGCTCCCGGATTAATTATTTTTAATTATTTCATGTAAATTTATTTTTCGACAACTTATGTCTCTTCAGTACAGATCAAATCAAAACATTTTAAAACGAAATATATGTAAAAGCTGACAATTAGGATCGAAATAAATAAGCCAAAATACAAAAATACCGATGTTGCATAGAAAACTAAATTTCGTTATGCTGTACACGTGTTTCAATGAATTACCTCTCATCAGCAGCATTAATATCAAATAATATGGTAAGCCATAATCCAAAAGTTGTCACAAAAGAAGTACTCGTTACCAAAAAAATCGAAATAGGAAGCCAAATCCAGTACCAAGGACATCTACCGAGTGCCACAATCAGCTAAGGACAGATATATGCAAGAGAGATACTCCTTATTTTTAACAAAATTTCAAACATTAGATATTGCAAGTGTCCAAGCAAAATCGGTTTTCAGGTCAGCTCCAAGTACTGACTACTTGGTTGGTATATACTATTGTTTCAACAAAAAAGGTAAAATGCAGTCACAGATCATGTAAATATGTAACACAAAACAGTATTATCATTATTGAGAAAAAATCTGTCATTAATTTTTAGTATATATCCATTTTCCCCGCATTTATGAATTCCATCAAGTTTTAACGTAGAGATACTGCCTTGTGCAACTTTTTTCTTGAATATCTGATAGCTCTATGTGTTTTGCAGGTGAACCTACAAAACAAAATGGACACGAAAAATACAAAACCGACTTGAAAAAGTCAGTCGTATTAAAATATTTTATTCATAGGATGTATACAGTCGTGAATCGTGGTTTTTTACTTCACTTTCGTGTTTGCCAATGTGAGTGATGGTCTGTACATAACTTACCTTTTGTTACAATCGACAGAGTCTCAGTTTTTTTACTCTCTCCTAATTTGTTACTAGAATACATGCGCAATTTGTAAATACTTCCGGATTCCAAACCATGAACTGTGGTTGACTGATTGTTGTTAGCACTTTCATCAAAAGGTCCATGTACGGCCCACTTTTGTTCAGTTCTCTTTTTGATTTCAACATAAAAGTGTTGTTTATAACCCCCATTAAATCCTTTTATCCAGGTTATCGTAGCAGCCTGTATTGCTGGATTGACACTAATATTCTTAGGTGCTTGAGGAATGGCTGTTTAAAAAACAAAATGCTCAAAGATTCTCACAAAGATGTATTGTATAGTTCGTAAGTGATTTTATTTTCATGTTATATTTATTTTTTGTCCAGGACATGTTAGATAAAGAGAAATACAAAAAATACCTAAATTGCATAAAAAACAGTGAATTTCGTTATGCTGTACACGTGTTTCAAGGAGTAACCTCTCATCAGCAGCATTAGAATGAAATAACATTTGCCTATTTACTCGCTGAGTTAATTCCTGTCCGCAACTTTGGGGTTTACATTCGATCAACACATAGAAAGTGAAAACCAAACCGTCAATCTAAAACGAACAATCAAAGGACAATGGCAACAACGAAAAAATATACACATATCTGTAAATGTACTATTATGATTAGTAATGAGGACAAACAAAAGGAATTGGCCCTAGCTTTCAATCAAAATTTTGATAAAATATTTTGATATAATTTCACCAAATTGGAATTACAAAAGCAGGATAACAGTAAACACCTACAATGGTCGGGAACTACAATTAAATGCCACAATTTACTAGCGAACTGCACTAGAAAAACAATAATGAAAACAAGAGAAAACATAAATAACGATAGGAACTCGGGATAGCTGGACTTGGTACCGGAACTGGCAAAAGTCAGTGGTAGGGTTACACCCAGACCTCCCTTTTCTCTATCCCGTTATTATAATATAATAAACATGCGAATAAAACTCAATACAGGTAGACTACTAACTCAATGACCACTATCTTGGAAAAGAAAAGCATATGACAAAACGAAATTTAGAAAGATGGGTCAAAGAGTGCTCGCCGCTAAACTGCCGGCTAGCTCAAGGAACCTAGTCTGCTGGTAAAACACTGTCGCACTACGGAAGAAAACTCAAACTCAAAACTCCCCGAAGGGTTTTGTAAAGAGTCGTCATGTATTTCAGTAGACATCGGCAGTATCAGTGTGAGGCCAGTATATATGTAGAGTCTTCAGGTCACCGGAATCCAATTTAACGGATTTGTTCAGAATATCTCGTTGATATCCACTATTACGTAAAGAATATAAGTTACGTTCCAGTTTTAATGGATCATTTATAAGTTTCTGACATTTTTTATCCTCATTTCCATAAAATCGAGGATGAGAAATGCCCTTTGTAATTAGCCGTTTGCGAGTCACATCATATCTAGATATCAAATGTTCATATCTTCAATAAAACTTCTTAAAAGTATTTTATAATTTATGAAATCTGTAACCTTGTTGTAAAAGTTTTGATGTGAGAGTAAGTTTACGCTCATTAAAATCATCAAGGGTAGAACAAATGCGAGCGAATCGTACTATTGAGATATATACACTCAGTAGGATGGAGCTAGGGGAACGTCGCCGTCAAGGAAGGGGAAATTAGTAATAGTAAAATCAAAATCATTCCTTTTATCATAAATTTTAGTTTTCCTTTACCAGATGATACTAAGATCCAGAAAAAGGCAGTATTTAGAATCATTGTTTGCCTTATTAAGTTTCAGTTGTTGTGGGTAAATGACGTCCACATCTAAAAATGCACATAGGACAAAATCTTTACACAAATACATTTACACAAATACATCGTAAGTATAAGCAAATGGAACAACGCCTCTGTTGTTGTTCTTCATGTTTATGTCACAATGATGAGAACTTCAACAATGAGCAAACACTCATACATGATTGTAAATTAAAGACGGTCCCTAGCACCGGAATCCGCTTGGTTAATGTCAAACAACGCTTCATCCATGTATCTTTTCATTTGGTCATGGATGTCAATAAACATGAAATATCGGGCAAATTACTCTTACAAACACTGTCATCCATTGCCTGACAAAGCGACCAAAAGACAATACAATATATAAACGACCATAGGAAACTTTACGATTTGATTGCAACAAAATTTTACATTTAAAATATGGGAAATGTATATACACGCTTTCCTTGTCGCCTTAAGTACAAAACTTCGAAACTTTAGGTAATATCTTACTACAAGTGATTAAAAATCGTTCTTAATTGTAAACGAATTACAAACTTAAATATTCTAATTGAACAAAGGACGGCGATGAAGAAAACTTTAAATGCATACAAGTTTCCTTAGTGATTTCACTTATGGCTTAACAGGGTAGACATTTTAAGCCGTTTAAATTTATCCATGAAATTAAACATACTCACTCGCTTCTTTTATCTCAAATCTGAAGCTACTTTTGCCGTATTCATTGTATGCCATGATGGTATAATAACCAAAGTCATCGTCCGTGTACTGAAATGTTTCAATATTCACCTTGTAGCCATATACACGAATACGTTTATTATAGAAGTTATGCCAAAATATTTTCTTCTTAACATCAACAAACTCAGGATTGTTATCTAAATCGAGTTTGTTTAAACTTCCACCGAGGACAGTGATATTAGAGATACCAGAATTACTGTAGATATAGAAGGTTGATATTGAAGGCGATCCTTTTGTTGTGAAACGTACTCTACCATTTTTGTTGACAAACACCGGAGGACCTAATAAAATACAAATATTCCATTAAAGAACTTTTGGAGTAAACCGACAAGAGATGTAACAAAATAATAATCAACCAATATAGATTACAAAATATGACAAAAAGAGCCGATGGATTGAGCTCGAAAACAGAGCATCTTCTGCACAAAAAGAAAGAATAAATGAATTTGGAAACGCGCCCTTTTGGAATAAGTTTACAATGCGTTTTGAAAAGATTTTTCTACGGGGATTACTCATTCAGAATAATTACCAGTTCTATTTATTTTTTAATGAGACGGTATTTCAAATACTTAATCTGGCATATGTATGGATTAGAATAGTTTGTTGAAAGATATATTTCACAATACGTTTGCCTAGGACGACAGAGAAGAACAGCCATTTAAGCATTAGTCATTTAGCAAAAATTCTAAAGTTCAAATAACATTTGTGAAGTTTTTAAACGTTGTTTGAGTCCAAGTATATTCTATTAAAGAATAAGTAATAATCAACGTGCTATTTAAGATTAACGCTAATGTTATTAAAATTCAATCTGTTAAGAAGACCAGTCCTATCAAAACGGACTACACGTTAGACATTTTGCAGAGACAAGTTTTATCTCATGTCTAAAATACAAAAATGATTTAAATCTACACTGAAGCTGAACAAAATTTAACCATCGACAGAATTTACTTCAATTTTGTCATTTGCGTAGTCTTCTTGCTTGCTCGTACAGGTCGCCTTGCGTGTCAAGATTTATTCTTATTATTTGGTCGATATTAATTGTTATTGAGACAAAGAACGCTTTATGTGGATTGTGGAATTTTCCTAAGTATGCATTTTTAACATTTGCGTATTAGACATTTTCTCTTAAACAGTGATATATTTATTTAGTTCTTCATGACGGCTTGCCAAAAATGTTCTGTGTTGGATTGTGTTTCCCTGATTCAGTCGAATGTTATACAGATTTTCCTTACTGGTCTCTCCCTTTGATCGATTCGGACTTCTGTTGTCACTTTTATTTTCTTCATATATGTATAAATAAAAAACTGTTAAAATACTTATTCCAGGTAGACGTGTCTCTCCATGTTGACTCTTTGAACCATTAACATCTTCTACACCATTTGTAACAGTACAGACATATATTCCATCATCTTGGTATCTCTCCGATGTATTTGTAGTATCAAGGATAAGAGTTCCGTTATCCAAACCGTTCAAAAAGCGAATATGTTCTCCAAACAGAGATTTGTGTTCCCATGGAAGAAAGGTGTATATTGCTGGTACTCCTCGCTGCGGTACACAGTTAATCATTTTTCATAGGCGTAACCATTTCAACAGATACCTGGACTTCAGGTGGATCTATTATTGAAAAAGAAACGATGCCAACAATGTTTTGATCTTCAGAAGTAGTAAGGAATAAGTCATTGGAAGTACAGAAGTGTTTCACAAATCTCCTATTACTAACTAGAATTACAGAATCTGGTCCATTATCATTTCCCTTACACAAATACATTAATATGAATTTCAATTTGTGTTTATAAAATCAATAGTTTTCGACCATCGCGTTCATCATTGGTTCAATGATCATCAAAATATTATATGTTCTGTTTGAAAAAAGCATAACACAACTAAAATTTCCTCGTTATCACTATTTTAACAAGAATTGGAATCTTAATAATCTTAATATTTCTATTCACAAATCCAAATCCTTTGCACCATATTCAGTGTGGTCATCAATTGCAGTTACAATTAACAGTTGATCAATTTGATCTGTTTCATGTTTCTTGCAGTCAGGTGAAATAGCTCGCATGAAAGCTGACACAAATCACAATGTAAAACTGTCAGGGAGTAATCATTTGATTTAGGGGGGGGGGGGGGG